>JAGFPH010019814.1:0-14834 GCA_018207615.1 Philaenus spumarius
ATTTTTAGCAGGTTTAAAAATTTACAACTTTTAGAAGTTTAAAAAGTCAATATCTCAAAATTTTCAAATTGCAATGTGGGTCATCTTACATATCAAATTGAAGCCCTTACAATTATCAACATTTTTCATATTTGAATTTTTTTCATTTCTCTATTGGCTTAAAATTGACAGAAAAAAATGTTGGGGCATTTTGAGGGTTGAAAATATTTTTCCTGAATTCCTTGGGGTCGAAATAAAAGGTTATCAGTTTAAACTAAATGTCTAAGTATACTCGTTTCAATGCTATACAAGCCGGCCACCCGCTCTGATACACCCTGTATATATATGTATATATGTGTTCGCACTCTAGCGGCCGCATTTTAAGTCTGATTTGGTACACATGTTGGTTGTCTACGTCGCTCGGACGAGTTCGTTAGCAAAAAAAATCCAACAATCGGAAGCACGTTTTTCGACCGGAAGTATCTACAAATATAAATGTAGGGTGTTATTCTGCACATTTTGTTTTTTTACGCGACCTTATAGCTCGCTTGGCTCCCCTAAAATCGATTAAAACGTAAAATACCATAGAAATGGCCGGTTCAAAGCCATGTGGTGGAATCTACCGTGGGGTTGACGTGCGAAGCACGCAATGCTTGGTGTGTTGAAGATACTCCCATACGGGGGTTGGCGTGCGAAGCACGCAATGCTTGGTGTGTTGAAGATACTCCCAATATGAGGAATGGTGTGCGAATAGATCTATTTCCCAAATTGTTGGTTGAAAACCTAAAACATAGGCCTATAAACTTAATTTTGGAAATTTGCTCAACTCACGTCAGCGGTTCAGCTGCGTAGTCGAATTATTATTGTTTGCATTGGGTTCGGTATGAGTCTGCGCGGGGGTTGGTGAGCGAAGCAAGCACCGGCGGATCCCCAATGAACTTACTAATAAATGTATAGTAGCAGAGCAGGTAATGAAAACAAACAACATGAATTCCAGTTGATAACTGACATCTTAATTTGTTTCACAAACACGCTAAAATACCTATTGATGTTAATTTTTAATGTTATTCTTTTAAAAATTCCCCTAAAAACCCTCCACAATGTACACTATATAGAAGATTCCATCAAAATTTCTCAACCCCAAGATCCCCAGCGTATTACTATCGCTACTTGTCAGCTTGTCACATGGTGGACTATCCCCGTAAGTTTTCCTCATTTCAATCCTTCTTTGGTTATAATAAGTGTATTGACCTTGAAACATTTTTAACCGGCGCCAGGTTCGGTCAGCTTTGCCAGCGATAATGCCTTTTGTTTGTCTACCGTTACAATCTCGACAAAACCATCTTTTGGACTCTGCTTCGCGTTGGTCTAAACTATGCGTCATGGTGGTTCTCGACACGACCAAGCGTGCTTATTTGGGTTTATAAAAGAAACTCCCGCTTGACTTCGACGATTCTACACTCGATTCACCGTGCAGTACAGGTCTTTCGGGATAATAGACATGCTACTACCATTCCAGCGAACATCACGTTTATTGTCATTTGGGTTGCGTCAACTGACCGAGCATGGGCGTTGATGTTTTTTAGTTGGCTATTATCGCTGAGACTGTCGTAAGGATAACATGGCTTATGGCCGCTCTGTACTGCACGGTGAACGTGGAATCGGGTGTAGAAAGGGTGGGATTTCCGTGAGTATTTGAGCAAGTCTAATTTATGTTTGGGAAGTATACATTAGGGTGTGCAATACCAGGACGAAACAGTCCCATACGGTCCTCTCCAATATAACTTTCATCGAATTTTGAAGATAAACTTTTGTTATAGATTAAAATTTGCAGCGTTCATGAACATCTAAATTCATAGGTGACAAAAATAGTAAATAATTCGACCACGCAGCAGAACCGATGACGTGAGTTTAGCGAAATTAAGTTTACATGTTTTAGGGTTTCAACCAACTATTTGGGAAATCGACCTTTAGCTGCCTGTCTGTACAGAATTAGTAGAATTTGTTTCCACCTAAGCCTCCAGCTTCGACTCACGCGCTCTTTAGTTCCACTCGCAGAGGAAAATCTCGCTTTGCGAGTTTCACCTCGACCTTGCGGCCTCGGGCTTTGGAGTGCTTCGAATCGCTCGCAGCCGATCGGCCGTCGGCCCCGGATCAGAAGATAATGCCACAAGGGCCACAAGTGTATTTGAACCGCGTACTTTATGGTGTTTTACGTTTTGATCGATTTTTGGGGAACCAAGCGAATAAGGTCGTGAAAAAAAAACAAATGTGCAGAATAATATCATACATTTATTTTTTTAGAAATAAACCCAAAAAGGTTCCATTGTAGTACGAAAATCGCAAAAACTAACTAGTTACTTCCTGTCAAAACACGTGCTTTCGGTAATTGGATTTTTGGCTAACGAACTCGTCCGAGCGACTTATAGGCTACAACCAACGTGTGTACCAAATTTGGACCAAATAAGACTTAAAACATGGCCTTTAGAGAACGAACACATATATACATAGAATACTAATTTTAATGAAACCCAAAACCTGTTCTGCGGACCATGATCGGTGCACACCGACTACTCCTGACCTTAGGTCTCCATGCAACAGCTCAATTTTCCTACGGAAATTTGCTAACTAAACATTTTTATTAAAGATATTTGCTGATAAACAAGACACAAAACATGATTTTTAGTCGAGTCGGTAAAACATGGCGTTACCTACTAACTATACTTTGGAGCTTTTTGCAAATTTGAATGTCGCACGCACATGAAAATTAAAAATAAGACTGGCGTTAGTAAAAAGGAAAGTGTATACAAGCGATATTCTAGTCAAGCTCGAGCGCTTTACCAATGTAATATCATAGGCCGGCCTTCTCAACTTTGGCTCCGCTCGCTGGATTCGATGCTTTTACTCGAGTTGTATTGCACACCCTTAATTTCATTCAGTAGTTGTTCCTTTCAAAGCACTGTCATCATTTCCTCAAGTTATAAACCATCTATATACAGTAGAATCCCTCACCTTTGGGACTGGGAGTATGGTCGGAACGCAAAAACGGTCGGATTATCAAAAAATACAGAAAATTACTTGCTGTAACAAACCGGTTGCCTTGAGTGGTTTTCCAATGATCAACGTTTCACTCCTGACATGCTGAAAAAACACAACTGTACAGAATGTACAAATACACTCATGTTGAAAAAACACAATTGTACACAATGTAAAACAAATACACTGTAACAAATGCAGAAGAACACTGTCGTAAAACCAACAAATAATAAGCACTAAAAACTGCACAGTACAGTACAAAAAACACGCACAACAACAGAAACTATACGAGAGATGACGGAACACTATATTTTATCAAAGCCTACTAAAGAATACCGTTGCGAGGCGTTGCCATATGTAGTAGCCTCGAACACTCCTGGTATTTACCGCTCGAGGCTTGATCGCACAATTTAAAGAATTATAAATGAGTTGAGTCAGCCGCAGTCAGTTAGAAGCGCGGGAAGAACGTCACAACGTCGCACTACGGCGATTGGAGCGTTCAAGGTCTCGGTGTACACAAGCCCGTCCCTCAACGGTATTCTTTAGTGGGCTTTGATATAAGTGTAGGTTTATAGTTTATACCATTAGTTTTTTTTCCTTCCGTTGCGTTACGATTCCGTTTTCTTCTAAAAACGGAAGAAGAGAAGGGATAGGTTGTTCGAACTGTCCGTTTTGAAATCCCGCAGACTGTAGTTTAATTTCACATCGTCTCGAAAAAGATCGAGAACAAAATAAAATTCCTTCAAGATACAGTAACGAAACGCAGGGCCGGCGAGAATAGATTAGTTATACTGACGAAAACGGATGCGAAAAACGGATGAACGCAACCGGCAGGTGGCAACAACACTACTATTGAGCTTTCACTATTTAGTTGATAGCATGGCCAAGCATTGCCCATGATATTCAAACGGAGATCTTACTCTAGTAGCCAGCATAAAAACATCACAACCTCATAAAACTCTTTTAAATTTATTAGGAATATGTAATGGGGGTTACTGAGGTACGTTACTGAAATGACAAAATTTGGATCTTAAATTAAACACTGAGATAAGGATATTCATAACTCAATGTGGTTGTGAGTTGGAGCCGATGTAGTTAGGTTAGGTAGTACAGGTAGCGCCAATTAGGATGGAGCGCGAAGAGGGGGTGTGCAAGTCTCCTACGCCAGCTCCCACCACATTTCCCCTCTCGCGGCGGAGTACAGTCAGAGCCGCCTGCCCTACCTAATTCATGTCTGCTATGTAGTCGTGTTGATTGTATATCAACACTTTTTTGGTGGTGACTGTACTGAAGACTCACAATCGAGTAGGAGAGGGTAAGACGTTACAGCTCATGCTCAAGTGACGCTTCACGCTACTTGGCTTGGCACTATCTGTAGCACGGCCAGCCTCCATAAGGCCAATGCTATCAACTAAACTGTGAACGCGCAATAGTGCCCAGCTGCTGTATCTAATCCTTCCTTCTTTCTGACGGACCTGGTATCCGTTTCGCCGGTAGCTTGTTGCGGTAGCTTCCTCCCCACAAAACGGATGGAAAACGTAAAGGAAACCAAACTTCAAATTTCAACAGGCAAATTGGGATTAATGTGTTGTCAATGTCTGTTACCCAAAACGCAACAGAAGGGGAAAAACGGATGGTGTAAACCTACCCTAAAGCGGACGAGCGATAACAGCAAGTAAACAAAATTTCGCGACGGGTTGTAAGTCACCAATTTCGCCTCGAGCACGGTCGGATCAACCGAAGCGGCGGACTAGCAGAGGGCGGAAGAGAGGGGTTCTACTGTACATTTAGTAAGTTTTGGACTTTCAATACAAGTCCCTAAACGGATTCTATGAGAAAAAAAGTTAAATAAATTTAATATTGAGCTTTGCTTGTGAGAAGACTAGAAAGATAAAACTTGACCACAAAATCTCACAACTAATACGTTTACTAACTCAAACTCCATTGCGTTTCAACAACAATGTAGCCATCTTCAGTGTAGAATTTGTTTCCAACTCAGCCTTCAGCGCTGCTTTGTTGTCCGACCTTGCGGCCTTGGATCATAGACTGCTTCGCTTCGCGAGGTAAACAATACAGGGTACTTTTAAGGTATTTTACGTTTCGATCGATTTTGAGAAAACCAGACTAGTTATAAGGTCGTGTACAAACAAATGTGCAGAATAATCCCTAAATCAATTTTTGTTGAGATAAAACCCCAAACAAGTTTCATTCTAGTACGGAAAATCTGAAAAAATTACTTCCCGTCAAAAATCGTGTTTCCGGTTGTTGGATTTGTTGGCTAACGAACTCGTACGAGTGATTTGAAAAACCAACTAGTATACCAAATTTGGACCAAATCGGACGTAAAAAACTACTAATGCCAAGAATAATATAAGGTCTAGATTTTGAGATTCATTTCTGTTTTAATATCCAAGACACTAGGCCTACTGTACGAACTAAGAAGGTACATTATGCATAGATTTCGTCGCGTAGCTTCATTTTCATTACACCACTAATCGTTTCCGGGTTTTACGCCATCTTCACAGTTTTCATTACTTTATTGAGCTCCTAAAAACCCGGTACGAGTATGCGGTGTAATGAAATAATTATTTATTGTTAGGCCTATTCCTAGATTTTGAACTTAACGTCAGTAAACAGTAGCGTTCCGTGCGTCATTTTTGTTTTCTTTACAAAATTTTTGATATTTTAACGAACCAGAGGCCTTAATAAGAGGAGTCATTTTTAAGTGCTTTCCGAATCCGTTGATTGGTTCGTAGAAAGTTTATCACGATCTTGGAATCTGTAATGTTGACGCGAAGTTTTACAGCTCCGTGGACGTAAAAATAATCAATTCCAAACTGTGAAATTCACGGCCACTTGTATAATAACAATAAAATGTTACCTTTTCGCGCTTGCCCAAGGACAGCGTTTTTGCCATCAGGTTTGTTTCGATGAATACAGAGGCGTTGGTAGTTTTTTCTTTCAAGAACGTTCTGCGGTCAAACAAGTTGGATCTAACCTAAAAATTTGCCCAGTCGTTGCTTAAAGCCTAGTACGCACTGGGATTCTTTGTTCGGATTCTTTTTCGCGGAGCTGCGTCTCGGATTCATTTTCCTGAATCCGTGGCGCTTCACGACAATGAATCTTGCAGCTCGTGTGTTGCGTTTTAGTATTTTTTGAATCCCATCCGCGCAACATTGAATCAGTGCGTACGTGAATCACAGAGTGGACTTCTCTCGCGCGGTTTAAATTATTTTCGGTTTTTGATCAAATGTGGACGACTGATTCTACGATCAATTAATCGAATATTTACAAATGCGGCAATGTTTGTAGGACGTTTTTTCTGATAAATACAAATGGTAAGGGAAGAAACCGAATCTGTTAATGAATTAGCCCTAATATATGAAGTGACAAAACAACGGAGATGGAAATAAACTTGAATATTCCTTGAATCCACCAGCGTGGTGGCTTTTTGTTAGCCCTTTTTTACTTCATACAGAAAAGCTGGATAAAGGGCTTCTGTAATCCCAGGAAATGCGAACTCGTTCGACATACTGTAGCTCAGAATCAAACGAGATGCGTACACGATTTCCAGAGCGACGATGTTGCGCGGCAAAGAGTCTGAAACATGAATCCGAGCGTCTACGACAGAGAATCCGAATAAAAACTCCCGGCTACTAGGCTTTAGTAGGAATGTGGGTAGAAAGCGGTAGTTCCCCCGTAGAAATATACACAAATCCACTAGCGGGACAAAAATGATCGCGTTTTATAAATTAGAAATCTATATCGTATCAACTCCTATAAAAGCGAGTGTATTTTGATTACAGTAAGTTGGGAGAAAGTTTGTGTCAGTTAACTGATACCGTTTATTTTTTTGCTAACGAACTCGTCCGATCGACTTAGAAATCTAACGAGTGTACCAAATTTGGACGAAATCGGAAGTAAAATACGGCCGTTACACATATACACATGATACCATGATCGGTGCTCGTTTACTACTCCCGACCTTAGGTTTCACCATATGGGTCGCGGGAATTGCTCAATTTTTCTATGAAAACTCGCTAATATTGGCCATGAACGGGTAGACGAAAATGCTAATAAATCAATTAATTTCTACCTGTTTAAACGAATAAGCAGTTTTGGTTTTGCCAAGACATTTAAAAGAAAATAATTCTAATAAATTTAGTGTAAAATAGGTAGATTTTTGTAATATATAGATACACAAGTGCAACAAGATAATGGTAACTATCCGTGATAAGATAGTTTGTTATGTACGGACAAAGATAGTAGCTTTATGACTTTTGTCAACATAGTCCCTAGCAAGGGTAACATTCAACCAAAATTTGATTTAAATTCACTTCACAGTTTTCTTAATATCAATTTTAAACTAAATTAACGGTACCAGAGACTGGCACATACTTTCTCACAAACACATTTAAATTATTAAACAGATTCACTGTGACTTCATAATTAATTGTAGGAAGGGTAGGAGAGTGGATACATTAAAGTAGGAGAGGAACTAATAAATATTAGTATTATTAGCTAGAGAGGAAACTATTCGATCGATTTCGAACGGATTTGCACCAAACATGCCAATTAGGCCTGTATAGGTGCACGAAAAAAGGTTTTGAAAAACAACAACCTTTTTGGCAAAAAAAAACCCCAAAAATCAGTTATTATTATTATTAGCTAAGCGAGAATTTTTAGAAAGACGCGGTTCTTTGCATAGGCGTATGGTACGGTACATTATGGGCTACGAATAAGCCAAATTTTACCAAAGTCTTTAGAGCCGTTTTTAAAAAAAAAATAATAACAGATTTGTTGGTTGTTTTTTGGCCAGTAAGGGGGTTGTTTTTCAAAACCTTTTTTCGTGCATCTATACAGGCCTAATTGATATGTTTGGTGCACATTTGTTCGAAATCGATCGAATAGTTTTCTCTCTAGCTTTACATCCGTACAGACATACAGACAGACATACAGAAAGACAGACATTTTGTAAAAACCACTTTTTTGGACTCAGGGGGTCCCAAAACGGATATTTCCACAAAAATCGCAAAATCGATTTTTTTTGCGATAACTATACTTTCTCTATACTAAAGTATAGTGAGAAAGTAAAATTACATACAGACAGACACACGGTAAACGAAACAAAATATACCCATGGTTACGGAAATCGGCGTGAATCCTGATGGCACTATACCTCGCCTTGGCGCGATGGGCCGAGGGTGTGGGGAAAGGGCGTAAGTGGAGAAAAAAAAACACATTTTCTCACACATTTTTCTAATGTGACTCATCCTTCAAACGAACTAGTGGATGTTTACCTTGCCCTTAACACGTTCACTGCTACGCAAATTTCATATTTCCTATGCTTAGAGATGCCCTTTTATTTTTTATAGACTATTTATAGCCTAAATGAGTAGAAATTACTTTTTTTTAAATTTCTGAACCTTTCTACGTAATAATCACTAATATTTTAAAGCGGACGCACATGTTCGTCCATAGAACACACGCTTAAAATTGGCGTGCGAAGCACGCAATGTACTGTGTATTGAGTATACTGCCAATACGGGTGTTGATGTGCTAAGCACGCAATGCACTGTGTATTGAAAATGCTCCCAATACGGGGGTTGGCGTGCGAAGCACGCAATGCATAGCGTATTGAAAATACTCCCAATACGGATGTTGGCGTGCAACGCACTGTGCGTCGGCCGCTTCTCATAGTGTTCAGTGTCAAGCTCACATGTGCGTCCTTAGCACGGAACGTGTTAAACAGAGATGTACCAGGTACTGATGTTTTTAGTCAGGTTAGTAGCGGTTTTGCTCAAGTGCCAGCATTCGCGCCGGTATCTCTGTGCATGACGTTTTACGTTTCTTTTAACCCAAGTAACAATATCCTGAAAAATGTGCGTAGAGTGTGGGAAACACCTTTTATATGAGCAAGTTTGTCCTATGATGTAGACATTTTACGTCCATATGTCGCGGCTGCAATATGTGTACTCTCTTAGAAATTAACCTAATCTATCTTATCTTATTAAACGAGCAATTCTTCTATATTTGTTTATAAATTTATTTCTTGGATCTCACTAACGGCTCTAACGATTTTTATGAAAATTTGCATATAGGGGTTTTTTGACGTCAGAAATCGAATGCGCTAGGTCTTATGTCTGCAAAAATGCGCATAAACTCGAAAAAATGCGTATAAAATCTAAACTCTGAACTTCTTTTATATACCACTTTTGAAATCACTAAGTATAGGCGAATAGAAAATATACAAGAATTGCTCGTTTAATAAGATAAGATTTAACAAACATAAATCGTTGACAATGTATCAGGTGGTATAATTTTCAACTTATTTCTTTATTCAAACGTAACTAAAACATTATTTGTGTGCTGTTATTAACCGTTCTGAGAACCGTTTCACCAGTTTCTGCATTCTTTGCATTTCTATAAAGGTAATATAAATTATCTATTGGTTATAATTATTATTCTTTGTTATTTCTAAAATACATAAACAGTATCACATACGGCCTATTCGTTGGATAGGTTACATGACCTACATGTACCTATAGAGGTTTTTGGACGTCAGGATTCGAATGCGCTAGGTTTGATATCACTGCAAAAAATTCTAATAAAATATTAGAACTAATTACACTCATGTTTTTAAAAAATTTAATAAATAGTTCATTTGTACGTAAGATCGAAAAATATTCGTATTTATTCAGTATGCGAGTCGTATTTACATACATTTTCTTAGAAAAACAATTTAAAATAAAATACTGTGCAATGCTCGCTCGCCCAGGTACTATATACCGGGTGTCCCACGAAGAGGTCCCTATTTTTGAATGAAAATATTAGATGCACCGAACACTCTACAAACCTGAAACTCAACAGTCCTAACATACACATATGTAAAAGAAATACACCTGAGTATCAGTTAATTCTGACACATTAGGACAAAATGGCGGGATATCAAAGAAATAGTACCTTTTCGTTAAAATAGTTTTATTTGCTTAAGTGTTACAACATAATTATTGAAATTTTAACGATGTTACTAATCACTAAACAACGTTAGGGAATTAAATATATAAGTAACTCATAAATAAATTAAATCTATTTGATCCATAAAACTTATTCAAACTGATGTCCATCGATCGCAATGCACTGATGACAACGAAATAGAAAACAGTCATACGCTTTGCTGAACAACTCTCGAGGTATCAACAACAGTTCCTCTTCGATCAACCTCATTAGTTCATTGTCTGTCGCAATGTTATGACATTAAACCCTCTCCTTCAAAAAGCCCCACAGAAAAAAGTCACAAACAGTCAAGTCTGGAGACCTTGGGGGCCAGTCCATGAAGCTGCTGCCACGACCTATCCAACGGTTAGGAAGATTTTGGTCCAAAACTGCTTTGGCCACATTAGCATAATGCGGAGGAGTTACATCCTGTTGGAAAAAAACGTCTTTCATCTCAGGCTGAGAAAGATGAGGAACTATGTGATTGCTTAAAACTGATGCATACCTTTCTCCAGTCATTGTTTTTCGGGATATGTCATACGACAAAACACCATCTTTGGTAACAGCAGCCCAAATTGTTATACCTGTTGATTTTAATTTCTCTTCTTGTAAGATATGTGGATTTTGTGTGTTGCAGTAATGACAATTATGCCTGTTTACACTTCCTGTTCGATAAAATGTCGCTTCATCTGAAAACACGATTCCTTCATGCCATTTGCTATCTGCGTCAGTCTTTTCAATTATTTTCGAACAAAATTCCAATCGTCTGTCAGGATCATCTTCAAGCAGTCCGTGAACTAAATGAGTTTTATAATGTTTGATTTTGTTCTTTTTGGCATACCTTTAGACAGATGACTTCGATATCCCTGAAGCAGATTCCACCTTTCTTACTGAATTAGGCTTATTTGGAGATTCCATGAAAGCAGCACATACGATTTCTTCATTTTCTATGTTGGAGGATCTATGGTATTTTTTTTGTATTGACCCAGTTTCTAGTAGGATAGTCTTTAACTTACGAATAGATTTCCTTGACGGTGGAACTACACCTGGGTACCTTTCCCTAAAACACCTTATTGCTTCATAATCATTTTCAAAGGCAATAGCCCAGGAACAACATTTCACTTTTTGCTCAGTTGAAAACGGCATGGTACATAAGACACTTTACAATGCGACTTTAATAACAAATGCCAATGTTTATTACCAAATATGTTCATTGTTGTGGATACACGCAGTCAGCTGATAGATTTAAAATAGTCTAAACAGCTGTAGCTGTTCCTATTCTAAATAAAAGTAGGTCTACCCTTAAAATACGATTGCTGATTTTGTTGTTTTTTTGTTTTTCCGCCATTTTGTTTGGATCAGTCAGAATTAACTGATACTCAGGGGTATTTCTTTTACATATGTGTTAGTCACGACTGTAGAATTTCAAGTCTGTAGCGCGCTCTATACGTCTGTCATATCAATTCAAAAATAGGGACCTCTTCGTGGGACACCCGGTACATAAGAGCATTTATCCTGAATGACTAACCCACTGACATATAATCAACGTAGAGCAAAAACTACTTAATATACAAACAGGAAAATTTAAAGGTAAATTCTTATGGGGTCATAGACGCACAGAAAGAAAGGATTTGGCAAAATTTAGATTTTTAAGCGTAAGTATAATGGAGTACGGGAGTTCACTCCCAGCCCCATAACAGATAAAACTGCTGTTCGGATCGAAAGCTTTGCAACACACGTTTGTTTACACTCATTACCATAGCAACCAGCTTAGCAAATTTAGAATAAGTTTATTATTCTTCACAACCAACAGCTTTTTTAGGTTAGATTAACAAACTCAAAAAAAAATTTACGAAAAATGCTTACTGTGTTATAATTTAATTGTTGTTACATATTACAAATAAAACAGCCGATTTGGCTCAAAAGATTGATAAAATTTTAGGTTAGGCCTAGAATGAACCAAAACACGTTTATTGAAAGTATTTATATTTATAACCATACTGTTCAATCAAACATCTTTTGTTACTTATTATATTGTTTCCTTTAAATGACAATTATAATTCAAATTTTTTGGGGTGATGGGTGTCTATTTTGATCTCTGTCTTACATTATGTATAGGTTACCGCTACCCCCACCACTTGATTGATCCAAGTGCCTCTGACCTAATCAATCGTAATTTCCTTGAAAATTACAGAGTATACAATAATCTGTGTTGCCTTCGCCGTGGGTCACCGCCGGGTGTGGTGAGCGAAGCGAGCGGGAACGGTATGCTATAAACCATTTATCACGCGAGTTCTACATAAACAAGATCAGTGCAATCACCTGGCAGATGCATTTTTTCAGTTTTTTACCACCAGAATGCTACCTGAAGTATATAGCCGTGTATTGTACATCGGGATTGTGGGGGGGGGGGGCTGCAGAGTAGTTAGAGGAGGGAGGACGCGATATTTCCCTTTACCTGAGCCGAGGATCCGTCGAAAGAGGACAATAGTTATCGTAGAAAGGGTTGGGTCGGGGGCGCAGATGTAACGCGGGACCCGCGTTCTGCTAAAACCGTTACGTGACAACAACTCGAAGCCACTTGCCGTTATCCCTTAGGCTTATTGCGGCCTGGAATTTCTAAAAATACACCAACGGACCTGCATAGAATGTCATGTAATCGAAACCCTTCTCTGCCTTTTACCCTTGGTCTATATAGGACAAGTGTTAAGGATAACTAGTATTAGTTTATAAGGTCCATAATATTCTGTATATTAATTAAATTTAAAAACAGAAATCTATTAGCATCGGGGATGTTCTTGGCATAATCTTGGCGTTTACTTTTAAATTGAACATTTCAGTAGTCTCATTATGGCCTCGTGTAGCGGGTTCGATTCTCGCGAGCAACACATTATTTTAGAAGACCATATTATTAGCGAATTTCCATAGGAAGAATGAGCTATTCCAGTGGCCCTTTTGGTAAGACCTTTAAGAAACAGTCCATATTGTAATGGATACATAGGTATATGTTTATATATATGTATATATTTATGTGTTCGCACTCTAGCGGCCGCATTTTAAGTCCGATTTGGTTCAAATTTGGTAAACATGTTGGCTGTCTACACCGCTCGGACGAGTTTGTTAGCCAAAAAAAACGAAAAACAGGAAGCAAGTTTCTTGATAGGAAGTAACTATTTTTTGAGATTTTCCTACGAGAATGACTATTTTCAGAGTTTTTTCTACAAATATAAAAGTAGGATGTTACATTTATATTGTACATGTACATTTTTGCACATTTTGCTTTTTTACGCGATCTTATAGCTCGCTTGGTTCCCCCAAAATCGATCAAAACGTAAAATACCATAGAAGTACCCGGTTCAAAGCCACGTGGTGGATTCTACCGAGGGGTTGGCGTGCGAAGCACGCAATGCATTGTGGATTGAAGATACTCCCAATACGGGGGATGGCGTGCGAAGCACGCAATGCTTTGTGTGTTGAAAATACTTACTCCCAATACGGGGGCTGGCGTGCGAAGCACGCAATGTTCTGTGTGTTGAAGATACTCCCAATATGCGGAATGGCGTGCGAAGCACGCAATGCATTGTGCATTGAAAATACTCCCAATAAGCGGAATGGCGGGCGAAACATTTTGCAACTATTCAGCACCATCGTGAATAAAACATAGGCCTATAAACTTAATTTTGTTAATTTGCTCAACTCCCGTCAGCGATTCAGCTGTGTGGTCGAATTAAAAACCGTAGGCTACATTTTAACCAAAAATATTAAGACACCTTTTTTGTACCCATTTTAATTCCCTATCAGGTGTAACTGTCAAAACAATAAGATTATAGTTAAGTCATGTGTAGGCTAATAATTATTTTGTTTAACCCACATCCTATACCAACACAGTCAACACAACACTATTGTATGGACATGTGCTGTTACTATCGTTAACTCACCTATTATAATTCATTCGATTGTTTTGACAGTTTGACCATCCGATGGGGAATCAAAAGGGCTACAAAAAAGTTATCTTGGCGTTTTTTGTTAAAATGTACCGGTTTTGAGTAATTTGGGTTTGAGCTTTTCAAACAGTCGCCATTTTGAAACGTATGATAGGATATCGTCGTTTACTTTTCTTGTTAGGTTAAACTTCATGCCAAGTTTGAACTCAATTAGTCAAACATTTCTTTAGATATGAATTATTTTGTAACAAAAAACAAAATGGCGGATATCTGGAAAACGAAGCGTTTTAGGGTACATATTTATAGGAATTTTGTATTTATTTTTATGTAAGGAACCCACTCCAGAAGTTTGGCGTCCTATGAAACACCCTGTGTATACAATTCTTAAAATGTGTTCTGGGGACCATGATCGGTGCTCATTTACTACTCCCGTCCTCACCACTGAAATAACTCATCTTCCCTATGGAAGTTTGCTAATAACAAACGAACACAGTTTCTCCAAAAAAGTTTTATACTCAAAATTGTTTCGATGACAAACTCTGTTATCGTCACTGATGATGATGATGATGATGATGACTGGATTATCGAAACGCGTTGGGGTATTAAACGTTTTTTGTGAGAAATCGTGTGTTATTTATGAAGTGCGTATTTATGAATTCAGCAGAGAGCGTATTAAATAAGAGAGCGGCGTTTATAAAATAAGAACTGTTTTAAGTAGGTTTGGCGGGTAATTACATTTTGAGTAAGGATTAGTCTAATAACCAACAATTTGTCAGTTTGGATTTACTAGTTTTGTATTCATTCAACTAATTTGTTCGAATTCAACTAATTTGTACGAATACATTTTTTAATTTGTACGAATTCAACTAATTTGTACGA
>JAGFPH010019818.1:0-14826 GCA_018207615.1 Philaenus spumarius
CAAGTTTATACATTGCAACCTCAAGTTAGGCCTGTTCAAGCTATTGCCTATAAACTAAACAAACACAATGTTTTGACTGATTTTTCAAATGTATACAATGGTACAAATATAAATTCTGCTTATGAAACATTTTTTGAAATATTGCAAAACAATATAGATTTATGCGTATGTTACAAATTCCTGACGTCTATAAAACAAATTTTACTAAACCCTGGATTACGAACTACATATGTTTTTAAATTAATAAAAGCAACCAGCCACATAGACGATTAGAAACATCCCAATGACCCAAAAATAAATGAAAGTTTTAGAAAATGTAAAAGTTGAGATACAGGTTGACATAAAGGAGGCTAAATTATATTATAGTACTATACATTATTATATGTTTAAACACAATGTTTAAACATTGTAAAGGAAATTCTAGGTTGCTAAATGAGGTCAAGGGTACAAAACGCGAGTCTTAAAAAGGTAGGCTATAAATTTTCTAAAGGAAAATGGAACTGATACTACTGCTATGAGTTTTATTCTTATTTTTTTAATTCTGTAAATGTTTTAGAACACCATTTCTAACAAATTGTTCTACATTTTCAATGTACAATGGTCATTTTGGACCACGAAACGAAAATGTTTATATTTTTAACAAAAGTAACACCGGACGAAATTGAGAAAAAGATCCGTGAGCTAAAGTTAGACTAATCTCCAGTAAATCACTTACACAGAATTTGATGGTGTAAGTGCATCTTTGCTCAAGGCTATCAACATTCACATAACGGATGTAGTATAATTTTTAATAAACCTAAATTTTGTGCCTGGCATGTTTCCTGATAGACTTAAAAAGGCCCTAGTTGTACCAATTTTCAAAAAAAAAGTGACAGGGAAATCTATTTCCAAACCTATTTCTCTGATATCTTTGTTTCCAAAGGTTTTTGACAAAGTGCTAAAGTTCATAATAATAATTTTGTTTAAAGAAATTTTTTAGCAATAATCAGTTTGGGTTTAGAGATTGTTTTGGTACTGAAGATGCACTCTTAAAATTTAGTTCCTCTATTTATGATGGCTTAAATATAGTAATTTGTAACTGGGATCGTCTGGATATAAAAAAACACGCAATATCTATTATGTACACAATATCATATAGATGTTTTACATACGGAGTGGAAATACAACATTAGTACATAACCCAGATATAATGAAACTTCGGAGTTGTGCGCCACATCCTGTACTACAGACAAATAAGATGTTTTTGCGAAATTTTATTAATTCGTCGGTCAGCCCAAAACTTTTAAACAATATACCTGAATATATATAAAAAATGCAAATTCTAAAACGTTTTTGATGTATTTGAGGCACTGGTTACACATTTTAGACGATACATCGAGCACTTAAAATATTACAACTTTTAATGGTCTGCTTTAGTGGCGGTCATCTTGGGGTAAGAGCAACGTTAAATTTAAAACCATTTATTTTGTAAATTTTTTATAATATATTTTTTGCAAAGTCTCGTTTTAACCACAGTCACAATAAGCATCCGTTTTCCGTTTCACATTAAAAAAATCCCTTTTATTTTTCACGTCATTGACATTTTTTTAAAAACCAATTTTTTGTTTTTTTCTTTGCACAGTAAAAATTTATAATTAAAAGTGAATCGCAAGCCGGATCAGCAATTTTATAAAGAATATTCAGTTTTTTTTTCAGCACTCAATTAGCCTACAAAAAATGGATTTATAAAATGTATAGTTTTCTAGATTTAACATTGAACATTTTCAACTGCCTCTTTTTTAAACATATTCTTGCATAAAAACAAATGTTTAAAGTAAAGTGTACCTTATTTTTTTTGGTAGCCTAAATGGATTGTTGTTAAATTTTACAGGACAACAATTTTACTGGTAGACAATTTTTACAGGATAAATTGATAAATTGATTGAAACTCGAAAATACAACAACTCTAATAATAATATAATAATATTAAAGTAATAAACTTTAAAGACTTAGTTAGTCTATATATACCAATTATCCTTAAGGTATCTTACAAAGCTTGAAAGCTTTTTTCGTATTGAAATCTAATTATAAATAGGTACCACAAATAACAATTTGTCCCAATTTGAATCATTTAGAAAGTTTTAGAAAATTTCAATTTAGTTAATAAAGTACCTCTGTATTATCCAAAACATTATAAGAAAAGCTTTTACAGCTGAAGCAAATGCTGTCAATTGCTTTTACAGAAATGTTTTCCGACTTAAAACACTAAAATTAAATTGAAAAAAATAAAATGACTATTATTAAGTATTAAGTTCTTAAAACGACAAGTCTGGCTCATGTCTGATTAAATTTTTATAAGTTCCGAAGTTCCGAAGATATTGTGAAAACTTTGTAAATGGATTTATTCTTTTCAAAAAATATATATAATTCGTATTAATCAAGTAATTATTTTTATTTTTAACATTGGGTAAAAATAAGTGCCAGATTCTTGTTAAGCATCCCAAAAAACAATAGGAAAATGAGTTTTACGAAAATCGGTACAGAAATGAAGAACTTACTATAATTTGCATATCGTCTATTGTGTAGAAGTAAAATATTAAACCAATAAACCATTTAATACCATGCAGTAAACAATAGACAACCCTCCCTCAACTATGAATACGTAGCAGGTAGAAGGGTAAGTAGGCAAGGCCGTGCCGGGCCGATGGCCTGGTGCAGTTAGGAAAGCGAGCGAGTGAGACTGGCCGGTTTAAAACTTAAAACTATCTGAATAACGGAATTTTGTATATATATAACTTGTATAAAACAGATCAACTATTGATGGTCTCAGTTACGACGCTAAGTTGGGTGTATAAGAAATTGTATAAGTTTTTTGTAATTGGGTCCCTTATTTGTTGGTTTTGAAATGTTGATCCGATGCTCGAACACGAAAGAGCCACAATAAATGTTGATCGAAAACGATCAACCTACCCTGGTTAAAAATAACAGCAAAACCAACAAATGATTACGTGAGAAATCTATATATATATATACATATATATATGAATTTTAATGACAGCCCAAAATGTGTTCTGGGGACCATGATCGGTGATCATTTGCTACTCCCGACCTTAGGCCTCACCATAAGGGCCATTGCAATAGCTCATTTTTCCTATGGAAATTCGTTAATAAATAAGAAAGTTTTTTATGTCATTGAACATAAGAATACGAAAAATTTAACTGATTTAATTGAGCCTTAAGGTTTAAAGGAAAAAGTCTGTAACAAATAATTTTTAACTTTAAAGTTATTTAAAAAACTTTATAAGGAGTTATTATATGGGTACTATGTTCAATTTATATGAAATTTGATGCTCTTTCAAATTACTTTCCATGTCATAACTACATTAGTGTGGTTTTTATCGTCAAACTAATAGTACCAAGTCGTGTAATTTGAAAAAATCACAAAATACGCCATGACAGCTAAACAGTTAAGGTCAAATAAGGGATTATATACATTTTTTTTGTTCCTTTTGATAAGTAGAATCAACTGTTGAAATTAATATAGTCAGTAGTGACTCACTCTGTATATGTGTTTACATTCTAACGGCAGAATTTACTTCCAATTTGGTCCAAATTTGGTACACACGTTGGTTTTGTAAGTTGTTCGTTAGTCAAACAAATCCGACAACCGCAAGCAAGTTTTTTTTATAGGAAGTAAAAATGTTTGACATTTTTCGTACCAGAAGGAAACTTTTTTGTATTAAATTATTCTGCAGAGTTCTTTCTTTTTGCATGATCTTACAGCACATCTAGTTAACCCAAACTCGATAAAAACGTAAAATACAAAAAAAAAGTATCAGGTTCAAATTCACATTGGGGCATCAAGGTTTTTTCCTGCGAGCGGAACGAAACAGCGCTTAGCCGGAGTTGGAAGCTGAACTGTAAACAAATTCTACTAATATATTTCATACAAGGAGGCAGCTATTCAGCTCCCACGTGATTAGACAAATTTCCCAAAAAGTTGATTGACACCATACAACATATAATAAACTTAAATTTATAAATTCCCTCAACTCACGTTATCAGTTGAATTATTTTGAACTGTGAAGTTCCATATTAAACAAATATCAAGTGTATACAATTGATATTGATATTAAGTTTTGCCTGCGCGATTAAAAATCGAATCCAGATATTACGTTCATTCAAACTTGGCGAGGAGTTTTCTTCGTTATTGGAATTGTTTAATGTTAAGGTCAAGGGAATAAAAGCAATACATCTTTAAATTGAATTTCTTATTTTATATTAGCTATTTACTTTGAATGCACTATAGTTTTACCAGGAACTAAAATTAAATTATATTAAAGCAATATAATTATTTAATAATAATTAATACAATATAATAAATTTGTTTAAATATTGTGACAATTTAGTTTTTAGTGTCAGAGGGATGATATTTAAATGTAGATGTAAATTTGGATGACAGTTTCTCCATTGCTATCAGAACTAATAAAAGAAGTAAGGCTTTGAATTGTTTTATAAAATAGTTTAAACAATAAAATGCTGTAAAAACCTCATGCTGGTCGTTTTTATATGAAATGCGTATAGTAACGAATACAAAGTTCTCATATTAAGCGTAAATTTTGCTTAACAAAAACAACACACTTCTTCATTAGTTGAATAATTACAGGCAATTTGCTCCTTCAAAGTCAAGGTATACTACGGAGTACAAACCTGTATCTGTATTGCCTTACAGCGCCGTAATCATTCAATATACAGTGTGTATCGAAACAAATGTATTTTTCAAACTAAAATAGGTACAAATATTTTGTTTGTGGCATTGACTCTTAACAAACGTTCCTGATTTTCTGACATAAACAAAATTTCAACCCCCTAAGGGAGTGGCGGGTAGGGGGTAACTTAAATTTTTTAAATAGCAACCCCTATTGAGTGACCACTCATTTTATAGGTCTTGTCACCCTAAAATCAATGATGTAAAGATAATTTAAATCCGTTGAGTTTAAACAAAATAGCGGCCAAAAACTCTACGTTTGCAGTGAAGTCTCTTAAAATGGAATTATTAATTATTATTACCGTATTTGAATTCCGTGTTCCATTATTAAATTTGTGTTTAAAATAAAATCTACGTTGTTATTGGTTTTTCATATTCTTCTGTAAAAAAAAATACAGTTGGTTTTTAAAGTGAAACATCTATGCTATGTTGTTTCTTACCAAAAAAAAAAAAAAACTTGACAACCAGTATAAGGCAATTCATTTAATGCGTAATTTTTATACGAAATAGTTCAATTACCCAAAATAATGAAAATAAAGGGTGTTTTACAAACGAATTGTAATTATTATTTGTTACAACAATGGTATTAAGCCATGAATAATATAAAAAAATTCTAATTTACTATGTAAAACACACTCAAAGTAAGATGTATTACTAAGTTACCTTTGGTATTCCTTAAATATTCACAGATGTTCGAATTGATGGCCAAGAGCAACTTGACAAAGTCCTAAACGATTGCAAAATTCATGTAACACTTTGCCAATTGTCTGTTGATCAATTGACCGCGCTTCCCTTAAAATCCTATCTGAAAGCTCGTGTAAGTTGTCTGGTCGGTTTACATACACTTTACTCTTGAGATATCCCCATAAAAAATAATCCAAAGGGGACAAATCGGGAGATATTGCAGGCCATTCTATGGAACCTCTTCTACCTATCCACTGATCAGGAAAAGTCAAGTCCAAATAATCCCTTACATCAACAGCGTAGTGAGGTGGGGCGCCATTTTGCTGAAACCAAATACTTTCGTCCACGGCATGTTCCTCATCTTCAGGAGGAAACTCTCTTGAAATAGTGGGTACAATAGATTTACGCAACAGGTCCAGATAACGAGCACCATTTAAATTACCTTCAATTATAAAAGGTCCAACTACCTTATATCCAACTATTCCTGCCCAAACGTTAATTTTCTGTGGATGTTGTGTATGGCATTCTTGAGCCCAATGTGGATTCTCATCTGACCAATATCTCGAGTTTTGTCTATTGACATGTCCGTTGAGGCTGAAAGAGGCTTCATCGGAAAATACTATCTTCGTTTTAAATAACGGATCTTGGATACACCGATGCATCATTTCTTCACAAAATTCAATTCGACGATCAAAATCGTCTTCGTTCAATTCATGTATTAGCTGTACCTTGGAGGGATGAAAATTTTCGGCCTTTAGAACTTTATGTACCGAAGTGTGACTAACACCTAGATTACTACTGAGCTGACGAGTAGAACTCTGTTAAAACTGATTTTGGTCGACCACTTTTAGGTTTATTTGCTACATCCCCTGTTTCCAATAACTTGGTACAGATCCTAATTACTGTAGATCGATTTATTTGATGATACAGTTCATTAAATAACTCACAAGTTTCTTGATACGAGCGTGTTCTGTCCCCATACCCAACAATGATGAGGATGTCAATCTTCTGCTTTGTACTTAAAAAAAACATTGTTAAACAAAACTACAGAAGCAATTTAATACCGACCTCTCTACAAAATTAACTAAACCAGAATGAAGATATGAAACACTTTCCAAAGAATGTGCTTAACAAACACAAACAAGAACAAACATGGAAGGGTAATTGGAAATTTCCAAGTTTGAACTTTGTTCAGCCAACCTATCTTATCTACATTGTGTACTGCATTCCCATGGAGCTGAAATAACCAGAGCTACTTTATTGATTAATAAAATAAATCTCTGTTTTCTTGTTTCAGATCTCTCCTTTTTAATTATAAATTCCTATAATTAAAAAGTCTTTTTTATTTTAATATCATCTTAAAAAGGCCTCATAAATTTTAAATTATTCATAAAACGTATTGGTCTTCGGAATACTTTTATAAAAGATGTATTAAAACATTTCTTGAGTAATAACTACAACCATTGTTAGTTCAAACATAATTGATGTTTTTGGCTATTTAAATACGGTAATAATTTCATATTAAGAGACTTCACTGCAAACGTAGAGTTTTTGGCCGCTATTTTGTTTGAACACAACGGATTTAAATTATCTTTATATCATTGATTTTAGGGTGACAATACCTATAAAATGAGGGGTCACTCAATAGCCACCCCCTTAGGGGGTTGACATATTTTTTATGTCAGAAAATCAGGAACGTTTGTTAAGAGTCAATGCCACAAACAAAATATTTGTACCTATTTTAGTTTGAGAAATACATATTTGTTTCGATACTTAGTTTACACACTGTATATAATTATAATTGTCATATAAGAAGCTTAGAAAATTAGATTAAACGTTTATGTATATAAACAGAACATATATATATGTCCAAGCGGCTTAGTCCTGACTCACATATAATCAACGTAGAGCAAACACTATTTAAGATAAAAATGCGAAAATTTTAAAGTTTATATTTATAGGGCCATAAACGTACAATAAAAAACGATTTTGAAAAATTTGTATTTTAAAATGTAAAAATAGTGAAAATTAGGTACTTCACACCTAGTCCAATATTGAAAAACCTCTGTTCAAATCAAAAGCTTAGAAACTCAATCATTTTTGTTTACATTCATTACCATAGCGACCAACTTAACAAATTTAGAAACAGTTTATTATTCTTCACAACCCACACCTTCTCTTATGTTAGCATAACAAATTAAAAACAAACGCAAACAAAAATCTACGAAAAATGCTTACAATATTATAATTTAATACAAACAACTATTGTTGTATATTGTAAATTAAACAGCTGATTTAGATAAAAAACTGAAAATAATTTTAAGTTAAGCCTACAATAAACGAAAACATATAGGCTATATTTGCAACCAATTTGACAAATTTAGAATTAGGTAATTACTCTTCAAAACTGTCAGTTTTTTTATATTAGGCAAAACAAACAAAATGCTTACTGTATTATTAGTAAAACATCTGGTTTTTCTTTAGTTTCCTTTAGTTGGTGATATCAACGTTTCTTAGAAATGTTATTTAAATATTTATTATGAAATTTAAACTCATACCTCAATTCGAATTATTGCAGATAGTTAGATATGTACAGGTCATCACACTTCTTCAAGTTCCTAACCGCCTGAAAATGTATTTTAAACACCTCTTTTATTTAAGTAAACATTGTTGTTATCCATTTCAATCATCCCTTCAATTCCAATCATCCCTCATTAGCGTTAAGCCTAGATTAAGAATCACGATACAAATTTGGTCAATAGTTACGTATTTATTTAATTGAATTAAGATAATACTTTTCAAATATTACCATCAGCTGGCCGGCAATCGACAACTAAAAATATATTGTAAAGCTTAACCGGAGATTTTGTTTAAGAAGAGCATTCCATTTGTAAATATGTAAAACTCGATTTTTGTTAACAATCGATAAACCTGTTGTAAAATCGTTTCACAGCGTACCTCTGTTTTATTTATAAATCGATGTTAAAAACGAGGAAATTCGTACAATCTAAAACATAGTAAAATATATTATGCAATTGACCAATATGTTTATCCACGACATAAATGAATGGGTTTAAAATTCATTGAAAACAAGGGTTGTATTTAAAAACACATTGTAATGGATACAATATACTTGGAAATTTATATCCTCCCACATTTTCTTCCACCACCCACTCCACTCATCTGTAATACACCCACTGATAAAAAAAAGAGAAATAATTGTACGCTTTATAAAAATGACTTTGTAGGTGCAGAATTGAAATTGCAAACATTTCACAAAGAAAATACCATCGCCTTACGTACTGTGGGAAAAGATTTGTTGGGTAGTCATGGCGGAAAATAAAGTTTTATTGTAATTAACTGTTTTTAGTAAACAAGTAATGTAGCGACGGTTTTGAACAGACGGTAAAAGTGTAAAGTTCACCCTAATTTTGCCCGATAACTCCTTTTTTTTTCTACACCCATGTCTTGCGGTTACCTACTCTTTTCGCCGCATGGGCTGTAATACCCTTTTGACTCACTGACGGCAGCACTGACTGGACTCTCGTGTGCGAGATTGCCGCTGGCTATGCTCGCCATCTTGCCTTCATTCAGTCAATCGAACGATATGGCGTAGGTCATGGCTTGCTTTGTGCGACACAAAATGTAGTACTTTCGTTCTCTACAACTTGAGTTAATAGCTGTATACCAGGTAAAATACCTATTTTTACTTAAATGTAGCATCTAGTCTCAGGGATATCTGAATTTTCTCCATAATTTGAAATGTTATTAGTATTAGTTGCCGTTTGTTAAGTATAACCTATTGTATTTTTGCAAGAAGCAATTTGTAAATTAATTAACCATATAAATTTTCCTATTTTGTAAAGCCTACAACTATTAAATAGTCTAAACAGAGATTTTAATAATTAGCCTGGAAAAATACATAATTTAAACTAAAGTGAACCCATGTGTGATTAGCTAAAAGTTATATTTTGTGCTTTAAAGAGTTCCTGTAAAAGTATAATTCAGCCAGTCAATTAAAAACAGTATATTTGTTTCAGTTTGCCAGAAACAAAGAGTAACTCTGTGACAGTTAATCTTGATATGAAACTAAAGTGAAATTTATGCATTATAACGTCGTATTAGACCAAATCGGCACGTTCAAACAAATTACAACATGCCTGCTGTAAACGTGCTGTAATTTCATTCTGACATAATATTTTATCTTTGGCTATATAAAGTAACTAATGCCTATATTATGTTCTGATTCTTTAGAGAAAATCTGGTTTAACTTACTGATTTAAGTTACGGCTACAAGTTCTACTTTATTTCAACTATTCAATATGCATCTGTAATAAAATGTGATTCCACCTTCACAACTACAAACTGTTCCTACGCTGTCTTAAACCAAGTGAATTCAATTGATCAATAATTCTTTATAAAGTATAAAGAGAAGCAGGCTATTTTCTTTCTTTTTTTTTTAAATCAGTATAAACTTATAATGAGTTAACCAAAGTCAGTGAATTTTAGTAATATAAAAAGGCTACTTACTTTTCATGTAAATTAGAATAGTAGGTTGTTGTTGTATTTATGTTAAGTATTAAATAATAGGGTGGTGAGGTACCTATTTTGAAACTACGGACTTCAAGAGTCAAAAATCAAAATTTCTTTTAATTATAATGACGTCATGATTTTATAATACTTTAAGTGCAAAATTTTACATTATTTTATTTTGTTTATACCTTTTGAAATTGCAGTTTTTTTTATTTACATACTATGCGCATATTTGTTTTATAAACGTTGGCCAACTTATAACATACCATTTTATTTTATAAGCAGTTTTGTATGAAATAGAGCTTAAGATTATGTGTACAATGATCCAATTTTCTTTGTTGTTTCTTTCATAAGTCTTTAATTAAATAATATAATTACATACAGGGTGGGTTTTTCTTTAATTTTGTAAGGGAGGGAATTAATTAAATCAATCTGTCATTTCGGGGCGTATATAATTTTCATTCTTTTTGTGTTAAGGGCGTGTTAATTTTTCTTAATAAACTCATGTTATTGTTATAAGTGTGTACATTAATTGTAATTATCCAATAACCTGTCAAAGAAAATTTCAGATATCTCGACTTCGGAATTAAGGTAAGATTTGTGTCTGGTATATTTTGCTTTTATAAACTTTCTGTATGTGCCATCCATTTTATTTGAGCCCGGTACGCATTCCACTTGTTTAGCGGTTTGGATGGTAACATATTCTGGCAGATCAGAGCGTGGTTAACGTCCAATTAAAATTGTTAACTGCTACACCTTCTGGTTCGCAGTTAGCGTGGTTACTTTCCTAATAAATATTAATAAAATAAATTCAACGTCGGGCGCAGCGACTTATCTGTTTTTCGTCGAAACAAACATTCAAACTTTTCTCAAAAAACCTACGCACAATTATGATAGAACTTTTCGATTTTATATGTATGATTTTATATGTATTTTGTGTGTGCCTTCAACGCCTTGAAAAATCAGGGATATGTACAAAATTAAATAATATAAACAGAATACACTGTAAATAAAATCACTGTTAATACTTCTATTGTATAAAAACATAAAATATTTTATTACTAGTAAGCCCCCGTGAAAAATCACAGGCTGATTAACCCTCAATTGGTAACGTGGGGTGTAGAAAGACCCCACCACTACAAAAGTGGGGATATTTTATTTCTGAGGTTGGCAGAAGTTCTCTCACTCTCAGTACCTTCCTTTGAGCTTGTGAGCTTCCAGTACATAGTTGAGTCACTTAGCTCTGTGTGTTTGTTTGTTCAACATACTCTTCAAAAGTGCTTGGGGTGTCGCTAGACCCCCACGTTACCATTTACGTTACAGTTTTCCGTGAGCATAAATTTAGTAAACCGGCCAAGAATGGCCTGAAAGTGTTTACTTTGATAGATGCTAGAACATGACGTTCTTAATTCTGAGGTCTATGTAGGAAAACAGGTTCAATACGGGAAATAGCAGCCAAAAAAGTCTAAATTGATTTTGCGAACGTTCCTGCTGCTTTTAATAATGTTCCTGGACAAAGATCTAGGTGCACAGTATGTCCAAGAAAAAAAGATGTAAAGATAAAGACCACATGTTTCAAGTGCCACAAGCATAAGTGTACTAAACATATGAGACTGCCTGTGATTCTTGCCTAGAATCTGATTCGGCCTAGGAATCTGACTACTGACATTCTGTGTGTGATTTGAGTGTTTTTATGGTAAATTTCTACCTAAAAATGTATATATTAACAAAGGTAGATATATTTAGATATGTATACATATTTTGTGTTTTCTAATACATACTACTTTTACTAGGACGATTTTTTTTCCTTTTTACATAAACACGTAGTAAAATGCATAAGAAAAATGAATGGTGTGAAAAAATTGTAAATTTGTAAACATTAAAAAAAAAACAAGACTTTTGTACCATAAAAGGAGTTATTATTAAATACCTATAACTAAATTAGCCTTTAAAAGTAATTAATTTCACTAAAAGCAATAAAAACGAGTTGGGGGTCTAAAAGACCCCACGTTATCAAATTTGTTACAACTTGCCACGTTACCAGTTGAGGGTTAATTAGATGCACTTCATAAATACATCATTTAAAAAACAAACTATTAAAAAACAACGTTAAGTCATACTTATCTAGGCCTACCTAGCTATGCTGACGGTGATTTTTAACTCGGTAAATGTGTGCAATAATAAGGATTATAAACTGTAGGCCTATTTGTTAAACATTTTTATTTGCATAGTCTATGTTATTATATATTTAAAGAAAACGAAAAATACTATCTTTTAATTGCTTTTTATTTCATATTGATATCCATTTTTATATTTGTAGCCATATCCAATTGCTATTATATATAATATAATTATTTATACATGCCTTAGCAATCCTTTTAGAAGTCTTATCGTTTACAGCTGTTTCACCTTTCATTTTCAGGCATCATCAGAACGAATACACAATAATCACAGTTTATTATCATAGACTTGATGACAGTCGCATTCTGTGACTCGAATAAATCCAGCAAGTGTTTTAAATGTTTCACCAAGTGTCGTTTTATGTTTTTATTTATTACGTTTTTATTTGTTTATGTGTTAAATGACATTTTAATCTGTTAATAAGTGTAACTGTGAGAAGTGTGATTATTGTGTATTCGTTCTGATGATGCCTAAAAATGAAAAGGTGAAACAGCTGTAAACGATATCTTATCTTCTAAAGCGAGAGATAATTACTGTCTGTCTGCTAAATTGATCTGGAATCTCCGTCTAAGGATTTTTGATTTTTGATTTTATATGGGGCTTTTGGCCACGAGAAATCGATTGGAAATGGTCACCAGTCTGGGAAAATTCGTTTTCTACGTCTTTTTATTAAATTAAAAAGTGAAATTTGTCCATTTTAAACAATACAAAGCACAGCTGATGCAAATGTTTTCAATGTCATTACAATAATCATCTGTTTTCTTTTAAACGAAGCACAGCTGATGCAAATGTTTTCAATGCCATTACAATAATCATCTGTTTTCTTTTGAACTGTATTTTATTAGAGGTAAGCCTAATGTTGTATCTATTTATAGTTACCATGGCAACGAATACTTCTGCTAAATAAACATGCCCTTTATTTAGTTGTTTAATGTTATAGGCCTAACCTCAAAACTCAATAATCCAATATTTATTATTGAAATCATAGCCCTGCTTATAATCGAGATTTAGCTCGGTCTCCTGGTACTGACTTCTAAAAGGATTGCTAAAGCAAGTATAATTAATAATATTATTCATATTGATAGATCAAATGATTTAGAAGTTATTAATATTACAATAAAGCAATTAATAATGGAATATGTTTATATGTTATACAAAGATGTACGAATGTTTCCGAAGTTAAACGAATATATCTCTTCTTTAAATTTGTATAAATTGATGATTTAAATTCTTATAATTGATGTTTAAAGGTTGTATTTATATACACTTTAAAACCTCAAAGCAAATATAAAACGTATATTATAGCATACATTAGTTCTTTAGGTCACATAAAGAAAAAAAAAACTTCACAAGACATTATAACGATTGAAGTTGTAAAAGTAACTCCAAATTTTAATCTATACTGGGTTTGTTTAAGTATTACAGATGATGGGTGAAATCAGCTGTTACATTATATGTTACTCACTCGCTTTTATAGGAGTTAATTAGTTTTATTTATATAAACTGTACTTTGAACCAGGATAAAACAAATCGTCCCAGACATCGTAACAGCTGTAGTAGCCCTAACTATACATACATTAGGACGATCTCTCAACACGAGTACTGAGGCCGGCCGCTGCGGTGACTTCGTGCGGTTTAAATCCATTAATCATTTCGAGGAAATCACAAGGGATTGGTTTTAGTCAACGTTTCATCCAGGTTTAACTTTATCTACCACCGGTACAAGTGTGGCGCCGAGTGAGAGCTGGGCAAGAGTGATTGCAGAATTGGGTCACTGCATTCGCACATTAAACAACAAATTGATAGACGGAAAGTGTTCGGCTAGTGATGGGATATTCGAATAATTGGAACGAAGTTCCTTAACTCGGAAGTTCCTTAACAAGTAGAAAATGTAATGCGTAACGAAAAAGCGTTACCAAATTGATTGCGATGACAATTACAAATAGAAAATATGCGTAACGAAAAAGCATTATCAAATTGGTTGCTATGGAAATGAATGTAAATACATCAACTATTATAAAAGCGAGTGTACTTACGTGAGTAAAATATAATATAACAGCTGATTTCACCCATCATATGTAATACTTAAACAAACACAGTGGAGATTATAGTTTGGGGTTATGTTTACAACTTCAATCGTTATCATTTTTTGTGAAGTATACTATACATTATAATATTTGCTTTAAGGTTATAAACTGTAAATAAAAACAATCTTGTATCATCAGTGTATTTGTTTATACAAATTTAAAGAAAAGATACCTATTCGTTTAACTTCGGAAACATTAGTACATCTTCGTATAACATATAAACATTTTCGATTATTAATTTCTTCACTATAATATTAATAACTTCTAAATTATCATTTGATCTATCAATATGAAATAAAAAGCAATGAAAAGGTGGTATTTTTATATTTCTTTAAATATAGATAATAACATAAATATAATACTTTGTAAATAAACATGTTTTGACAAATAGGCCTACAGTTTTATAATCCTTATTATTGTACACATGTACCGAGTTAAAAATCCCCGTCAGCATTGTTACTTATTCCTGGATAAGTATTTTAAATAGCTTAGTTGGTTTTTGAAGTGATAACTTCTATTGGCCCGTTGGGCACTTTCGACTTGGCTTTGTTTTCGAAATCTCGCGTCACGCCAGATTTCTCGCGAGATCTTGCA
>JAGFPH010019819.1:0-13792 GCA_018207615.1 Philaenus spumarius
GTTCCAATCCATTCGGTAGTTTTTGAGAAATCGTGATCAGTGAGTCAGTGGATTTGGCTTATATATATATATATAAATATATATATATAGATTTATTCGCTGCCAGACCGAAGTATTATGTTCAGAACGCGGCAACAGACTGAGCCTTTCTACCCCCCCCCCCCCCCCACCACTACAATCAACTCCGCGTCATCTCAAAGCCATTGATCATGCTAGACCTTCTCTAGTATGCTTCCTTTCTACCCTATCTCTCTTGCAATTTTCTTTTGAACTCTGTCTCTTCAACCCGTCTTTCCGATCCACATTTTCTCAATTTCCCCTCTTTTTCTGTCTCCGCAAATTCGCTCTCATGTTACTTTTTACGTACTGTTTCTGTCATGAACTTACACACAACTCTAAACCGGCAAGGCTACTTTATGCCTTTTGCCGTCTGATATGTGCTTATCAAATCGAAATCTCATCGCTTTATGTATAACATTCTGAGGTAGAGAACTCATTACAGAATAACTCCCAAGCTTGTCGTTTCAACATTGTATAACACGTACAAATCTTGGCTTTAGTCTGGGAACACCCGAGATGGTAGGAATTTACAACTAAATTTACGTTGACTAACCCCTAATTTGAAAATAATATGATTATTCCTTGTCAGGGTGTACAATTTCACCCAATAAAAGTAAACATCATATAGACGCTGGAACATTTTCAATCAGTTTTTGTTATCTCCCAACCGAATTAGTCTAAAATTATTAATTTTCCGATGAAACCACGTAATACAATGGAAATATCACACTTTTTTGAAGTGACCGGACTTAAATTTTGTGATGTTTACTTGTGGGTGCCCTGGGAATTTTCGGGGCCTGTGCCAAACTTTTCTTGAGGGCTCTAAGAAAACGAAAAATAGAAAGAGACAAAACACACATTCAAATTAAGTTACTCATACTTAACATGTACGACTTACATAATAATTATATTTCATTGAACTGTGTTATATTCCTTCTGTGTTATATTCCTCCATACATATGACCTTCGGCCTCAGATGGCTGCTTCGCTTCGCTCGCAGATGAAAAATTCGCTAAAGAATTTCGTTAATCTTTGGCTCGTTTGTACATAATTTTGTAAAATTATGAAACCAGGCTTAAATATATTAACAGTAATTACAAGATTAATTATAACCTCAAATACATGCTTCATAAACGTGAGAGGCTTTCATTACGATTTTAGTCCTAGTTCTACTATCTTCCGTCAACTAAAGTTTTGAAACCAGGCCTAAATATAGTAAACAATTTTGCAGGATTAACATAACCTCAATACTATATTTCAGAAATTAGCCAAGCCTATATTACAAAATTGACTATTCGAATTTATCCATCTTTGCCAAGTTTACCTTTTTTTTGACAAAATAAATTGTTAAATCATACCCAATTTATTCTAATTTCAAAGTGCTAAAACAGTATAAATTCGCTTGTTTTTTTAACAGTAATTAAAAACTATCCAATGAACAGCTGATTTTGGATAATACTCAATCTCAGTTCTATTCCACTCTATTCCCAACGTGCTAAAACAGTATAAATTGGCTTGTTTATAAACAGCTGTTTTGATCGCTTTATTTACTATTTCGTTGTTATTTTGTAACCAACATGGCAACCCATAAGACCCTATGTTAAAATTTTTCAACTTTTAAATTAGATTTTCTAAAACAATTGCGTTTTTACACAAAATACAACTATATGGGTGTACTTAAAAATCAAAACTACACCTAAATACATAATTTCTTTGAATTCGTTAGAGCCGTTTTCGAGATCTGCGACAGATACAAAGATAGATACAAGAATTGCTCATTTAAAGTAATAGGATAATATGTAAAAGAAACTAACATTTAATTATATCAAACAACTAAGTAATTCAATAGATAGTTAGATTATCAACTAAGGTATTTAAAATAAAGATAAGAAATCGTTCTACTGTAATAAAAGTTACAACAGAATATACAATGGTAAATTAAAAACTAAAAAGAAAACTGAAAATAGTTGAAATTAAACGATTTTAAAAGTCAAAAATTGACATTAATCTTGTTCTTGCCTTAACTTTGTCAAAACCACGAATTGTTTCACTGAAACTAATGTTCAATACTAAGCATCATTAGATGATTGAGCTCGTATTTTCCAGAAGACTTGTATTTTGGTGTAAGAGAAATCTAATTAATGGGAAAAAAATTGTTTAGAATCGTTTTTTCTGGGGATAATTTAGAATTTGAAGTACAGTTAAAAGTTTCAGAATTTTCTTTCGGATGAAAATTATACTTTTTTTCAAGCCCCTCTAGGGGGCTCTGGACGGCTTGGTGGGAATTGTGAGAGAGAAAGTACCAAAATATTTCTCTCCGTTGTAATCTTTTACCATGGAAGTTCCATTCACTTCGGCAGCCGTGGGTTTTAAGGGTTCATGTTTCACAGCTAAGTGTTATTATATTATACGTTATGGTACAGTGCGCAGGTGACCTTGCTACACATAAACACGTGATTTTACCGGAAACACAAGTCTCTCTTATCAGTTCGTTATCAACGCGTGGCTAAATTGACATCACGATGGTTTGATTACGAAGGCAGATAAACTCAATTTAAATAATTCGACCACACAGCTGGATCGCTGACGTGAGTTGAGCAAATTTCCAAAATTAAGTTTACATGCCTATGTTTTAGGGTTTCATCCAAAAATTTGGGAAATATGTCTACTCACGAAGGCGTTGTGAACAGCTGTTTGTTTGTACGAAATATATTAGTAGAATTTGTTTGCGCCTAGTGGCCTCGCGAGTTTTACACCACTTGGCTTCGAACCGAGTACTTTTATGGTATTTTAAATGTACAGAATAACATCCTATATTTATATTTGTAGAAAAAACTCTAATATCGTAGTAAAAATCTCAAAAAATAGTTACTTCCGGTCAAAAAACGTACTTCCTGTTGTTGAATTTTTTTGGCTAACGAACTCGTCCAAGCGACGTAGACAACCAACATGTGTACCAAATTTGGACCAAATCGGACTTAAAATGCGGCCGCTAGAGTGCGAACAAATATGTACATATATATATATTAATATGATTTTTAATGACACCCCAAAACGTGTTCTGGGGACAATGATCGGTGCTCATTTGCTACTCTGACCTTGGGTCTTACCATAAGGGCCACTGAAATAGCTCATTTTTCCTATGGAAATTCGCTAATAAAATCATACCATGGGAATAACATGTTTAAGTAGATAAGTTTATATGTTTTAGCGGGTTCAACCAACTATTTGGGAAACTGGTCTACTCACGAAGGCACGAGTAAGGTACGAGTAGAATGTGTTTGCACCTTAGTTTCCATTCCCGGTTCACGCGCTTCTTCGTACCGCTCGCAGCGTAAAAACTAGAGATGGGAATTACCGCTACATTGTGGTAATAGTCTGTAACGTTCCATGGCGTCTTGGTAATAGGTTGAAATAACGTATTAAATTTGTAACGTATTAATAGGTGGCGGGAAATTGCCGAGGTGTTATTTGATATAACGTTACAGGCGAAATTACTGAAACTATTAATTTGGTAATATGATGTTGCGTTGCGGGCAAGTTACTAGTAGGAAAGACCGTTTTAGCAAGGTGTATTTATTTATTTAGTATTACGTTGCAGACGAGATTCTTAAGTAATATTGTCTGCAGCGTTACTTGAATATTCGAAGAAACTCCTTTATTAACAAAATACATTAAAACAAACATTTTCAGAATGATTAGATATAAATAAATAAATATATAATATAAAAAATAATAATAAGATTTAAACTTAGAGTAATTTATTGATAACTCAAAATTTAAAAACGTCAAATTTGATATACTCAGCTTCAAATTAAAATTAACATTAGCTTCTCAAGTAATGTTTTTGCTGCTTTAAATTAAATGTTTCAAAGAAAATCTTTACTGACAAAATGCAATTAAAATTATCAAAATAATTAGAGATAAATAAATATATAATATACAAACTATTAGAAATCAAATGTAAACCTAGAGTAATTAATGATGACAAAAATATTAAAAAACATAATTATACGTTAAAGTTTTAGACTAAATTAAATTGCAGTGTCAATTGTTTAAATTCAACTATTCCCTAAGGCCTAGGGAAGGATAGTTCTATAAAGCAGTTTTATTTTTTTCAATATTTTATGTCAGCAGTAATTATTATGTCAATGTGCATATCTGCATATAATCTATTAATTATGTGTAACAGATTCTTGGATTAAATTAATAAAGAATACAGACACCGGGAAGGGCAAGAAATATTTCCTGGAACCTCACACCAAACATCCTGTTTATTCGGGTTTAATAATGTGTAGCCTGTGTTGTACATTGATGCATCCTGTTAATATTGTAACGTATTAACGCAAGCCAAGAAAGTAATCTACTGGCCGTTTCTTCTCAAAGGGTATTATTTTTGTCAAGGTGTTATTTTTGTCAAGATGTTATTTTTGTCGAGGTATTATTTTGTAATGTAACGTTGAAGATATGATTACTTGGAATGTTCGTCAGTTCCTTTCGCTGCGTTATCACTTGACGTTACAAAAATAATAGGGGGGTCCTACGTAACGTATTAACGTGGTAATAGTCTGCAACGCGTTAATAGTATTATTTTTCCTGTTACGTTAAATAACGCCCACCTCTAGTAAAAACTCGGTGCGCAGCCTCGGATTAAGGACTGCTTCACTTCGATCGCAGCGGACTTACTACTCCACGTGTATTTCAACAGGGTACGTTTATGGTATTTTACGTTTTGGCCGACTTATAGGGCTATAAGGTCGTGTAAAAAAACAAAATGTGCAGAATAATTACCTACATTTTAAAACCCCAAAAACGTTTAACTTTAGCAAGAAAAATCCCCAAAAGTGTAATTACAGTACTGTCAAAAAACGTACTTACTGTTGTTGGATTTTCATGGCTGAGCCTCTTGTAAAACAGCATGTTTACTAAATTTTGACCAAATCGGGCGTAAAATGCGACGTTACAGTGTGAACACATAATTCATATACAGTACATCATACATATATATAATTTCTAATGACACCCAAAACGTGTTCTCTGGACCATGATCTGTGCTCATTTACTACTCACCGTAAAAGTAGTACATATTTCCTAAGGAATGTCACTAATAAACATGTATGTAAAATGTCACCAGATTCATCAACTGAAGACAGTGAAACGGTTACAACTCAATTTAGTCATTAACTTTTCCAAAAGATCATTAACTTTTTCAGCAAAATTTTGAGTTCTGATTAATAAACCAGTACAATTGTAGTAAACAGAGGCGAAAACGAAAATTTTACGTATAGGGTCGCCTTCTTGAAACGGTACAGGTAAACAAAACACTTGAAAAAAAGTTGACTTTTAAAATACCTTCAATATGAACAACTTGTACATTTGACATTTCTTCAGAAACCACTTCAAATGAGAATATATTTTCCCTAGCTGTTTTTATGCGAGAAATTATGCGGTTTCAGTTGACACCAAGTGTCTAAACTGGATTAGTTTAGAGTCACAGTGTTGCTAGAATCCCAAAGACGAATTTCAGTCCAAATGACTTAAAACTTCAATACAGAGTCGCAAATTTCCCCCCGAGCACAATAATTAGAGTTTAATTAAACTAGTACAGGTTTACTCGAGTGGAGAGTGTATTTCGAAACCTTGCAAATATAAAACCCATAGTTGGGTACTAGGCTTCTATTACACTACCATATTTTATCAAAGATCTATAAAAGTTGTAGCCTATCTTACATCAGAGATAGTGTAGCTTTTTATTAGTAAAACTAGTTTTTTAATCGGTTCAGTAGTGCCAGACATTACACCCCCACATACAAACAAACAAATTTTACCTCTTTATAATATTAGTATAGATATACCCTAAAAATAAAACAAATAATTATGGCTTAATGTAGAAGTCTACACAAACAAACATTTAGATTAGAAGGCTTATAATTTAATAATGTAGTAGTTGTAGTTTGTGTATCACTGAAGATGGTGGCACTGTCGTTGAAACAATTTAAACAATTAAACGTTTTTTTTAGAAACTGGTTTCAAGTTTTTGTTTTACCTTGTATACCATCTCACAAGACAAGCTCAATATTTATTTATATGTTAAGTATTTATTTGAAACAGTGAAATCTGGTAAGTAATGGAGATTATATCCTTATAAATCCTGCATATCCTTCCACGTGATGTTTTGCTTTAATTTGTATTCGTTTTAATTTAAGCATAACTAACAGGAACAAATTAAAATTGAGACAAAATATTTGTTAATTAAACTGTATCGTCTGACTATGACATTTCCAATTAACACAAAGTCTCACAGGAGGAGGAAATAATTTTCCAAGTCCAAGTATGAAGTCGAGATTAATCGTTTGATATAAATCCAGGCAAGTTTGGCCATGGCTTGACCTTACCAAGGTCACACAGGATGCCAACACAATACTTGCAGGAAATGCAACACAAGAATAGTCAAGGTTTTGTAATAATGTTATTTGTTGAAATTTAACATAATACATACTACGTTATAAAACGTATCTCTTTGTTTTAAAGTATTTGCATTTAATCCAAACATACTTCTCTGATTTTAAAGAATTGTTTACTAATAAGTATGCAGTAGGCTGTATTTCACAATAGGACTGAAAAGTAAATAGAAAAATTCGACCACGCAGCTGGACCGCTGACGTGAGTCGAGCAAATTTCCAAAATTAAGTTTATATGCCTATGTTTTAGGGTTTCAACCAAAAATTTGAGAAATAGGTCTACTAACGAAGGCGTTGAACAGCTGTCTGTGTGTACTCAATATATTAGTAGAATTTGTTTCCTCCTAGTATCCTCGCGAGTTTGTATCACTTGGCTTTGAACCGGGTATTTTTATGGTATTTTACGTTTTGGTCGATTTTGGGGGAACCAAGCGAGCTATAAGGTCGCGTAAAAAAACAAAATGTTCAGAATAACATCCTACATTTATAGTTTTAGAAAAAAACTCTAAAAAATTTTCATTCTCGTAGTAAAAAATCTCAAAAAATAGTTACTTCCGGTCAAAAAACGTACTTCCGGTTGTTGAATTTTTTTGGCTAACGAACTCGTCCGAGCCACATAGACAACCAACACGTGTACCAAATTTGGACCGAATCGGACTTAAAATGCGGCCGCTAGAGTGCGAACACATATATACATATATATATGAATTTTACTGACACCCCAAAACGTGTTCTGGGGACCATGATCGGTGCTCATTTGCTACTCCCGACCTTGGGTCTAACCATAAGGGCCACTGCAATAGCCCATTTTTCCTATGGAAATTCGCTAACAATGTGTGAGAAGGGAGCGGTTGAGAAAACAGGATCACAACAATGAAACCAACAAATGTCATCGCCATTTTTTGTAAATTTGTAGGAAAAATAATGTTTTACATATTTTTTTAAATCTTCTATTTTTCCGAATCGAGTAAATGAAGCGTTATATAAGCGTAAATAAAATACATATATATTGGGAAATGCACACAACCCATATACTCACTGCAGGTACAGTAAATCAAACGCAGTAAAAATTAACTTGGTTTAATGAACAGTGGTAAAAACTCCTATAAAATCGAGTGTACGTCCTTTTACGTACGTGAGTAACATATAATATAACACCTGATTTCACCCAACCTCTGTAATATTTGAACGAATCCAGTGAAGATTTTATACTTTGGGGTTATTTACAACTTCAATCATTATAATTTCTAATGAAGTTGAATTTTGAAAATATGAGTTATAGTAATTATGTATGCTATAATACGTTATAAGATCTGCTTTGAGGTTATGAAATGTATATAAATACAACCTTTTATTATCAATGTATTCATTTATACAAGTTTAAGGAAGAGACACCCATTCGTTTATATTCGGAAACATTCGTTCATCTTCGTATTATTAATTTCTTCATTATAATATTAATAACTTTAAAATGATTTTATCTATCAACATGAAAATAGAAAGCAATTAAAAGATAATATGTTTATCTTTATTTAAATATATATAAACGAATATAAATAGAAAATTTTAACAAATAGCCTACAGTTTTATAATCCTTATAATTGTACTCATTTACGGAGTTTAAAATCCCAGTCAGTATTTGCTTTGAGGTTATAAACTGGGTATAAATGCAACCTTTCATCACCAATATATTATTCGTATATACAAATTTAAAGAAGAGATACCTATTCGTTTAACTTCGAAAACATTCGTACATCTTCGTATAACATATAAACATATTCGATTATTAATTTATTCCCTATAATCTTATATATTAAAAAAATTCTGTTTTTCTTTTCCGAGTCCGTTCGGCTCTTCTACCCGACCGATTTTCATAATTGAGGTCTTAAATTAAAGGTATGCACGCCCAGATTTGCCATCAAGCATTACAAATCATGTATCTTTCGCCTTACAAACGTTATAATCAAATGCAAATTTCTGCCGTGTATTCCTTATGGGGTTTTTTTTTTGTTCTTTGTCCACTTTGCGTTCGTATACCGTCCATCCGATTGCTTTGAAATTTTGCATAGTAACACAGGTTAACCATGGGAAGGTTTTAGGCCATTTACCGAAGTCCTAGGACATTAGGGCTACGCCCCAGTGGCCCTCAAAGTTTCAATGTTAGTCTTATGGAAGAAAGATTTCTATTGATTTTATCAGGGACACAAAAACAGCTGTTCGTATGAAAAGCTTAAAACAGCTGATTTTGATCAACAACTGATTTGGATCAAATCAGTATCAAATGTAGTATTACCTTTTTGAGGTTACATTGACAAACTAAAAACAAACACAAACAAAAATCAACGAAAAATGCTAACTATATTTTAATTCAATTCAAACATTGGTTGTTACAAACCTATTATATATAAAACAGCTAATTTGGATCAAAAACTGAACATAATCATTCACAGATATGTCAAGTCTTATATATTATCATCCGTTCAGCCGCTATTCACCCGAGAAGGAGCTCCGGTATACAATCCTTCAAATTTCCCATGTTAATCTTATGGAGATAATGTTTAATGAGTTTGAGTCAGCTGCCAAATAAAACAGCTAATTTATGCTCGGTCACCTATGTACAAACGAGCAAAAGATTAACGAGATTCTTCTTCGAATTTTCCACCTGCGAGCGAAGCGAAGCAGCCATCTGAGGCCGAAGGCCGAGCCGGGGTTGGGACGCGGAGTGTCCAGGGGCAGAGCCCCTAGTATTAATAACTTCTAAATCGTTTATTTGATCTACCAATCAATATAAATAAAAATGTAAATGTTAGTTTGTTCAAAATCGCTAATCTCCGAAAGTTCTTCACCGATTACTTTGAAAATTTGACACAACATTCCATTCGAATACAAGCATGTTTTTATATACTTTTTGAAAAATAGCAGCATCTATTTAACACAAAAACAACAAAAAATATACTCAACATTTTTTTTTTAAATGTAAGCGCCATTACATATGTTTATTGACTACAATAATAACAGTAGTCAGCTGTTTCCTATAATATTTCCATTATCAGCTGATTTCAAACTTAGTTCATTGTTCAATATTAGTCAAACAATATAGAACATACGAAGACTTCAATGAAGTAGCAAATTGACTTCATTATTGGAACTTCAGGAACTCAACTGGCGAACATACGGAAATGAGAGACTAACAACGCTGGAACCGAACAGGCGAATCCCGGACATCTCTAACCATCAGGCACCTGTAATTCTACAAACTACAACTTTAATAGCAACACGACTACAAGTCGTTCAACTGTACACGACTTCAGGAGCGAGACCGCAACCAACGAGAGCGACTCAACCCTGCTAGCCAACCTGCAGCTCACGTATACATCAGCACCGTTAAGACGGCCAACTTAAGCGTATCTAAGGTCTGCGAAAAGCGTACGTACAATATTGCCCCAAATAAATTTGCCTGATTAAATTCACTGAAATTTATTGAATATACTGGGTTAGGTAGGATTCTTAATTGATTGTTTTCTTGGTGTGTATTTAAAAAGTCTTAAAATTAAATTAAAATAAAGTAAATTCAAACAATTAAATAAATTAAGTAATTAAATTTTATAAAATAAAAAACTAAAGCAATTTTAAATTGAGTAAATCTATTACATAATTAATTTGCTAGGGGTTATTTTGTGAGTAGAACTCCTCCTAGAGTTTTTAACCAATTTTGATGTTGTTGGTGTCATTTTACAGAGCTCACTCTGAAGTTGTGCTTCCCTTAAAATGAGCTCAATGTATGTTAAGGGCTTCGCCCCAGTGGCCCTCAAAGTTGCCATGTTAATCTTATGGAAGGTCAATCTTAAGGAAGAAGAAGAAAGATTTCTTTTGATTTTATCAGGGGTTCAAAAAACAGCTGTTCGTATGAAAAGCTTAAAACAGCTGATTTTGATCAACAGCTGATTTTGATCAACATCTGATTTGGATCAAAAACTGAATATAATTTTAGGTTAGGTAAATCAAGCTATAGCGAAGCATTGCCCGGTCCACTAGTTTAAATAAAGTTATTAAAAGCAAGTAGAATAAGGAATTTGTTCTCCCTTAATAAATTAAGAAGTAAAATTAAAATTTGTTTAAAAGTTGTATTTGTTGGGAAGATTCCAACAGAAAGAAACAATTTTAATTTATGTTTTTTAAATTTCAATAAATTGCTAATTTTTATTTTTCAGTATAAACAAGTTTTAGTTTTCACTTACCTATTGTTTGCATATTCCATCACAATATTTTAAAGTATTTTAAGCATTATTACAGTGTTTAATTATCAAAATATCCAAAGCACAAATATAATTATTTACAAGGTCAGTTCCACTGTTCTCACTACTTTGAGATTGATAAAAAATAGAAATAAATTCTTGTGTTCTAAGCTGAGCTTAATTAAAAAAGTAAATTACATTTTGATTAGTGGAAGGTTAATTTTGAGTGTTTTTTTTTAGACAAAATATTTAGACGGCTAAATATTAGACAACCAGTTGTATCACCTAGGCCAGGCAAAAAATATAGCCTATTTCTTCCAGTAGGTATTATTAACTTATTTTTCAACTGCTCTAGAGCTTTAAGTGTTCCCAAAATTGGGGCACATAAAGTTAGTAAATTTTTCAAAGGGGGAAAACGTTGTAAAGTTAGCTTCCCGAACGAGTGGCTCAATAAAGTTGGGCAACATGAGGCCGATTTTCTGGAAAGTTGAATAATTCGACCACGCAGCTGGACCGCTGGTGTGAGTTGAGCAAATTTCCAAAATTAAGTTTATATGCCTATGTTTTAGGGTTTCAACCAACAATTTGGGAAATAGTCTACTCACGAAGGCGTTGAACAGCTGTCTGCGTGTATGCAATTTATTAGTAGAATTTGTTTGCGCCTAGTGGCCTCGCGAGTTTGCACCACTTGGCTTCAAACAGGGTACTTTTATGGTATTTTACGTTTTGGTCGATTTTGGGGGAACCAAGCGAGCTATAAGGTAGCGTAAAAAACCAAAATGTGCAGAATAACATCCTACATTTATAATTTTAGAAAAAACTCCACAAAAATTTCATTCTCGTAGTAAAAATCTCAAAAAATAGTTACTTCCGGTCAAAAAACGTACTTCCGGTTGTTGGATTTTTTTGGCTAACGAACTCGTCCGAGCGACGTAGACAACCAACATGTATACCAAATTTGAACCAAATCGGACTTAAAATGCGGCCGCTAGAGTGCGAACACACATATATATATGAATTTTAATGACCCCCAAAACGTGTTCTGGGGACAATGATCGGTGCTCATTTGCTACTCCCGACCTTGGGTCTCACCATAAGGGCCACTGCAATAGCTCATTTTTCCTATGGAAATTCGCTAATAACAAAGTCAAAACAAAGGGCTCTAGATCGTTGTAAATAAGCCCACAGTTTTATAATCCTTAGAATTGTACACATTTATCGAGTTAAAAATCCCCGCACTATAGTTACGTAGGCCTAGATAAAGTCTGTTAATTAATCTGGCTGTGATTTTCACGGAGGCTTACTACTAACAACAAAAAATGTGAACTACTTGTTTTCACGACAACGGCAACTAGAGAAGTAATCTCGTAATAATGTTGTAGAGGTTTCCCAGAATCTAAGCCTAGCTAGGAGAACGTGCAGTTCCACACGTAATGAGCTCATTAATACGGGCCAATTAGTCGGCTGATATGTTCAAGAGTTGCCTTGCTTATTGATTATAATTTATTAGCGAATTTCCATAGGAAAAATGAGCTATTTGCAGTGGCCCTTATGGTGAGACCCAAGGTCGGGAGTAGCAAATGAGCACCGATCATGGTCCCCAGAACACGTTTTGGGGTGTCATTAAAATTCATATATATGTATATATGTGTTTGCACTCTAGCGGCCGCATTTTTAATTCCGATTTGGTCCAAATTTGGTACACATGTTGGTTGTCTATGTGGCTCGGACGAGTTCGTTAGCCAAAAAAATCCAACAACCTGAAGTACGTTTTTTGACCGGAAGTAACTATGTTTTTAGATTTTTACTACGAGAATGAATTTTTTTAGAGCTTTTTCTAAAAATATAAATGTACGATGTTATTCTGCACATTTTGTTTTTTTACGCGACCTTATAGCTCGCTTAGTTCCCCCAAAATCGACCAAAACGTAAAATACCATAAAAGTACCCGGTTCGAAGCCAAGTGTGCAAACTCGCGAGGCCACTAGGCGCAAACAAATTCTACTAACATATTGCGTACACACAGACAGCTGTTTAACGCCTTCGTGAGTAGACCTATTTCTCAAATTGTTGGTTGAAACCCTAAAACATAGGCATATAAACTTAAATTTGGAAATTTGCTCAACTCACGTCAGCGGTCCAGCTGCGTGGTGGAATTATTTTATTTTGGGTTACTTTCGCTTTTTAATAATTAGCTGGCAATTGCGGGGCAGATAAGAATGTATTAGTGGAACGTATGTCTGGTAAATATTGAGATTATCCCTAAACGCAATTGTAAAAATTACTTAAGGGTCTGCTGTAGTGGCGGCCAACGTGATTTTTTATCCCATAAGAGCAATGTTAAATTTCAAACCGTTTATTTGGTTTATTTTTTATCATAACATTGTTTGCAAGGTCTCATTTTAAGCAGTCACAATACGCATCCGTTTTGCGGTTCACATTTTCTAAAATTTTTTTCATTTGTCACGTAATTGACAATAGTAGGTTTCACACGTCACCAATTTTTTAGTCGCGTCAAAGCGCTGCTGGCCGGCGGTAACACAATAATTTTAATAACCCAGATCTGTGGCGAAGGCAAATTCCGTAACAGGCATTGGCGCTTCTAATTTAGTGGTTGTGGCGTTGTGTGAAACCTTCCGTATATTTCTAGCTTTAGGTCGGCGGAAGCGCTTCTTAGTGGCTTCGTGTGAAGGCTCTAACAGACTAAGCCTATGACGTAGGACAATCTGTTACACTTATACACCCAACTCAAATATACTAAATTAGCAATGCGATTGTGGCCTAACCGGCTAAGGCGCTGGTCTTTGGTGATGGACTCTGCTGGTTCGTATCTCGGCAAGACCACAACTTGTTCAAACAGATGGAATAGAGCGTTTCACTTTAGGAGCGTTTCACTTTAGAAGCGTTTCACATTAAGAGTGTTTCACTTTAGAAGCGTTTCACATTAAGATCGTTTCACTTTAGAAGCGTTTCACATTAAGAATGTTTTACTTTAGAAGCGTTTCACATTAAGATCGTTTCACTTTAGAAGCGTTT
>JAGFPH010019824.1:0-10590 GCA_018207615.1 Philaenus spumarius
TCTGGCATAATCGTCAAGTTTGTGCGGCGACTGGACAAGGAAGAGTTTATGCAGAAACGTCGTGTCAAGGGAAAACTGTCCACGAGACACATGAACATGACCATGGATGAGCCTGTGTATGTGAACGAGGCCTTGGCTCCTTCGAGGAGGCGGCTTCTATCGGCGGCGAGACAGGTGAAGGACTTCAGGTTTGTGTGGGTTCGCGGCGGGATCACTAATTAAAAAAATCCCCATACTTTTCCCCAATTTTTTCCGAAAACTTTAAAATTTCCCCATTTTGGGGAGCTCAGTTACATAGCTCAACTATATTCTTATGTAAACGTTTTTCTAGCAACATAGCGATTTGTACTGAAGTTAATTCTTTTATGTAGAATTAACACTTAACTTTAACTTTCTAAACTTACATTGATTTTAATATTCCTTTTTTTTAAATATTTAATAAAATTTTTGTATTATGAATAATATATATATATTATGAATTATTTATTTACTATTATTAAATTGGAAATAATTCTTTGTCTTCACAGAACAGATGTTTAAGAATCTTTATACTTTTAAATAGAAAAATCCGCGTAATATTCAACCAAGCAGAGGTTAAGGGTAAGATTACATTGAATGCTGTTCGTTGTATCGGGGTCCGGTTCAAATACATGGAATTGTCTGACTAACTTCGTTGGATTACGTGATTTGTCTACGTTATTATAAATACTAAATAATGCATTAGCTCAAAAGATTGATTTCTCTGGAAACTTTATGTATTCTTGTTTGTTTAAATAAGTTTTCTTCTTTAATAGAAGATGGCGATGATAACCACCCAGGTTTTTCGCCTTAAAAAAAAATAATAGAAGATATTTTATACAATGGACTCCTTTGTACGATATTTTGGTTCTGGCGATGTTAGGAATAATTCTTACTATAAATGTTTAATTTTGATGGAGTTTCCTTAATTCTGCAAATCTCTTGAGTTATTTCTTTTGGATTTAGTAAACTACTTAGAGTGTATTGGTTATGATTTTGTTATCTATTTTATCCGGAAATTGTTAATTTTAGTGTTAACACACCTGGTCGTGATGGCAGAAATAAAATGGAGGGGGGGGGGCTACATACAAGGTCAATAGATAGTAAAGGTTGCCTCATTCGGGAAATATAAAAAAAGTGGAATGGGGGCTGTGACGTTGTGGTAGTAAAACTAGACACTGATCAAGATTTTGACTTGTACGATGAAACATACATCTCCCATGGTAGCGGCGTTTTTGTACTACAATGACGTCACTAGACAGGGAGGGGTTCGAGTTTGTTTACATGACTATGAGGAAACATTTACTATCTATTGACCTTGGGCAACATATAGCTCTGCTACAAATTGCACTTCTAGCAGAGCTATGTGTCTGGGCTAGATGTTTTCTTTGATCTTTACCGAAAACCAACAGATAGTTCCTTTTCTGCTATATAGCCGAAACTTGAATGTCGTTTGAAGGAATTTGTAGCTCGGCTATATAGCTCTCCATTTGCAAGTGTAAACGCGGCTTTATATTCAATACCCTCACCTCCGAATAAAAGTTGGTAAAGTCGGTTGATTTTAGACAGCTATCTTGAGGGAAATATTGTTCCGTATGAGCCAAAATAATGCTCGACGATAAAAACCTTCTCTCGAGTTGTAAGAACTATTAAAATCTAATGTCAAACAAGAAAGTAATAATAAGCAATATGGCCTGGCAACCATCAACAGTAATCAGCTGTTCTAAAAACCAACCACAGCTGCTTTAATTTCAGTACTGTTTATTTTGGTGCATAACACATTTTTTATTTACAATTGACAAATGTTCAACTGGCCTCGTTTTAATCAGCATGTGTTCTATGCTTGGATTAATTAATTTACAAGGTAAAATACATTTGCATTAATAAAAGTTATGATATATACATATATGTTATCTATTGTGTATGAATTTACTGTTTTAAAACATAAATATCGATCGAAACTTTGTTAGCACACTTTTGGCTTCTTTACTTCTTGAAGACATGAATCTAACTAACTTTTTTCACTTTTGAATAGAAGTGGTCCTTTTGTTGGCGCATTAATACCTATGATTATGATGTAAGCCTCAACCGCTTGTTGTATACTGTTCGGTTTACCTCGCTGAAGCATTCAGTGCTGATTTTTTGTTAACTTTTAGAATAGTTATTAATTTGGATCCACACTAACTATTTCTTATATTCGTACCGTTGTTAAAATTCAATTTTTGTTTTAGGTATTATTTAAATTGTTTAGAATTGATTTTAATCACGTCAATATGTATCAGCTTTTTTGGTATGGGTATATGACGTTATTGATGATGGCCGACTTGGACCGTGGAACCTTAAATTAACTTAAACAGTTTGTTCTTATATAATATTCTCTAGTGCTTATAGTCAAAATTCACAATTGTTTTTACATACAAATAATTATAAATGGTGGAATTTCATAGTCATCTATAGCCTAATTGTTTTATTTAATACATCGAGATTTATAACTAAATATGGAATGGGAACGTGGAAATGAGCTGTTCCTCTGTTGTGTTATCTGTCAAACGTATGCATTCAAATGGTATTATTAGATAATTTCGTCTGTGGTTTGTTTTAAATAAAGCTCGGAATCTGATGGAGTGATATTAAATAAAGATATGTGATGTTATTATTGTGCTGTGAGGTAATTGATTTGTGTGGAACAAGTCTAAATTTCTGAATGTTTACCTTTTCAATTAGGCCTATTGGACCGGCCTCAAGATAGCACCTTTTTTATTCCTTGTATTTTACGAAGTTTTTTGATATTGAATTAATATTTGGGTGGTTTGCTAATAATAAGTTATGCATAATTTTCTGTAGTCTATACCTATTAGGATTGATTGCTGTTATTTAGGCCTTTTTATGTAAATCGTCTGATTTCAAACTATTCAGCTACCTCAAGTTAGCACTTTCTTGGATATATGTCAAACTTCTGTTGGTATAGGTTGTATCAGCTGTCCTTAATCTGTTGTTTTCTGTTATTTATGGGATTTTTTCTGTTATACTTGTACCGGTCGAAGTACCTTAAAACGTAAAAAACCCTAATCTTGTTGATGATTAGCAAAGCATTGGAATTACTGTATTGTACAGTATTTAATAGTTATTAAAAAACTGTACCGGAACTATTTTTACGAAACATTATGTGACAGTCCAGTAGATTTGCCGCTGTATGCGGATTTCACTTTGTGCGGTTACTTTAATGCATGCGTCTACCGCAAACCGAACTTTTTTTTGTTTGTTTTTTACTACCTCGGTTAATCCGGAATTCGGTTATTCGGGGCTTGCATAACCGCGGCTCTACTGTACTGTACCCGCAAAAAGTGTAAAGCTTTATTGAATTGTAATTGTTAGTAGTGATATCAAAACAATTTAATATTGTCAAAATAGTATATTTCATCACTAGTATCCAAAGTGGATATTTTTGGTATGAGATCAAGAAGGTATAAGTTATGAACGATACTTTTTATCATTCTACATTAGAATCACTTCATTAGAGCACTTAATTAAATTACATGATTATTTTTTCTATAGGTTTTGAACACAATTTTACCTATGCTACAGTGCTACTATCAAATGGAAAACGGCTGAACCTTTTGAAGTTATAGCTGTTGTAATTTTAAAGCACATCAATGCATTGTTTGTATAGAATACATTTTGGTCTTAGTACAATTTTAGGTCCTAGAATAGAACCAAAAAGAAGTCAATTGGTTATTGAATCAGCTACTTTTTGAGCAAGTAGTGAATGACTACAATAAATAGTCATTTTACGTACATAACACATGCATTAAAAATATCAGTTTATAATGCAGTATGATAAAAATAATATATTATTTTAGTGCAAAACTAAGCGAATATCCCAGGAAGAACAAAAACAATTAAATGTTTACGTTGTATAACTAAAAGCAACTGGTACAAAAGATTTATGATATACTAATAATCTAAACAATAAACAAATATTATCTATGTCTAAAATAAATACTTCGTTGTTTAAACAAATAATACATGATGTTAAGGTCAAAATAAATAGGAGCTGCTTGGTAAAAGATGGACATTTGAAAGAGTTAACCCTTTCCACTCCAATTACTGGGGACCTAGTGTTGCTATCAGCTCCATTTAATTTTGAGCGAATATTGCACTTTAATTTGTTTACTAAAAAAAAGTATTTTTGTCAGTTCTAAAAGGCTGATTTTTATTTGCAGTTCCTTCTATGACTAAAGTATAGATTGGTATGAAATAAAACATATATTTTCATTTTTAAGTATATTTTTTAAATTTTCATGTACTGAAAAAAATTGAAATCAGTAACAAAAAACAGGAAAAACAAGAATTATGGACAAATTTTCAATGGGAAGATCAATATTTGTTGCGTGTTTTTTGTTGTCTATATCCTAACAAACAAAATTAAGTGGTTTACAAATGTTTTAGACACAATAATACATTCTAAAAAAATTATAATTGAAAAGCAAGTTTTTTGCAAAAATTAGTTTTTATGAAAAAATTTGTTTTAACACCAACTTGTACAAAATTGTCTCAACTATTTATTTTATTGCTTAGCAACAGCATTATATAGGTCAAAACTAGTAAGAAAGGCTTTTTTCAAAACTTATTGCTAATATTGGAATCACTCAGATTCGAAACAAAAGTTCCGTCGCCACTCCCGTCATTTTGAAACAAACTGTCATTGTCTTCATTCATTTTATTTCACAACAATCATTACTGTAAAAAAAAAATATATTAAAAAATAAACTGTGAAATTACACATGGTAACCTAGTGCAACAAAACTAAACGCCTAAGCTCACTAAAACACTGCGTAGTAAGTAGGAACCAAACAACAGCGAGAGCAGACAGCTGTTTACAGAGCGCCCAAAGACGGCAAACATTACATTTTCTAAGATTTATTTACCACAGAAACTGAACTCAAATGATTCTAAAAAAATTCCAAAGATATATATTAAACTTCAACAATAGCTGTTATCAAAGTAACTACATCCGTTCAAATGCAATCAAAGAACGTTGGCATAGCGAATTCGGGGCTCACACGACATAGGAGTTCGTGCGGATTAGTAGGGTGCGGGGCTACTCCGACACTCGAGTGGGAAAGGTTAAAAACATATTATAGTCAAAGGTATTTTCTATCAAACAACTGATATCATATTTCAAGATGTTCTTACGTGGTACAAACGTGGTACAAATACTAAATGTAAAGAAAAAAACAACTACTCAAACATAATTACAAAGCCTTTTTTTAGAAAGAACTATAACAAATCATATGAGTTCTAAGGTGCGATTGAGTAAAAGTAAAGAAACATATCTTAAATTAAAAAGGTTTTTCCCTATTATGCATCATTTTGTGTCTCTTAAAGCTACTTGATCTAATACAAGAATAATCACATTCCTTACATTTAAAAGGTTTCTCTCCTGTATGCTTAATATTGTGACTCTTAAGGTGGCTTGATGTAATACAAGAATAATCACATTCCTTACATTTAAAAGGTTTCTCTCCTTTGTGCTTCATTTCGTGAATCTTAAGGTTGTTTGATTGAATACAGGAAAAAACACATTCCTTACATTTAAAAGGTTTTTCTCCAGTATGTTTCATTTTGTGTCTCTTAAGTACGTTTAATGAAATACAAGAATAATCACATTCCTTACATTTAAAAGGTTTTTCTCCGGTATGCCTCATTTCGTGTTTCTTAAGGTTGTTTGACATACTACATGAAAAAAAACAATCCTTACATTTAAAAGGTTTCTCTCCAGTATGCCTCATTTCGTGTCTCTTCAAGTCCTTTGATGTATTACAAGAATAATCACATTCCTTGCATTTAAAAGGTTTCTCTCCAGTATGCTTAATTTTGTGTATCTTAAGGTGGCTTGATGTAGTACAAGTATAATCACATTCCTCACATATAAAAGGTTTCTCTCCACTATGCCTCAATTTGTGTCTCTTCAAGTCCCATGGTGAAACAGAAGAATAATCACATTTCTTACATTTAAAAGGTTTCTCTCCACTATGCCTCATTTTGTGTTTCTTTAACAGGCTTGGTGCAGCACAAGAATAAACACATTCAATGCACTTATATTTGTGAACTACCACCCTAGTAGTAGTTGGTTGTGAAGAAGTCTTACATACTGAATGTTGTCCCATTGGATACATGTTGGAGTATGGAGAAGAGGTTCTCTGGTACTCATTGCCTTCAGAATATGGAGCTTTATGTCTGCCTTTATCCGTATCTGAAAATGTAATTTTATTACTATTAATGTAATCAAATTTTAAAATGGATGTATCATAAAACTTTACAATTGGAAAAAATTGTTTGTGGAAATAATTTCGGACCAATAAATAATTTATGCAGGATCAATTACTCTATAATATGATTCAGTTAAAAATCTAAAACCTGTGCCTCCTACATTGGTCATGCTTTGCTTTTATCAAAGCAGATTTAGTTGTTATTTCTACACATTATAACCAAAATGAACTGACTCAAAATTACTTAACCTACTCACAAAATTAAACCGATATAACTTCTAAAATAAATTCCTCTATTAATTCCCAATTAAACTAAAAGTGTCCCTTCGCCTAAAGGATGTCTTGCTGACTTCTGACCAAGCCACACAAACGTCACTGTGGCAAAACTCTCAGTATATAATAAAACTATCAAGTTCTATATAAACTTAGCCACTATATTTAAATGTGAAGTCTACATATCATTCAAAATATAAATGTAAAATAATACCAGTTATTAAAGTTTCTCATCTAGAGTATTGACAACTACCCCACTGTAATTAGCTGTTAAGTAATTGTTTAATTGAAAAGTTATGGTTGCACTTGGATAAACAATCTTATTGATGAGTCATTACTTTTACTAAGATTATAAAACTATACTGAAGTCTCTCTTAGCCTACCATAGATGAAAACTACAGAAGAGACCCACTATTCAGAAAATCTGCCTATTCCGAACATAAAAAAGCTTGAAAAGAAATTGGAATGAAAGCTGGTTACTTACAGTACATGTCGGCTCCATTTATACAATTCTGTAGAACCATTTTTGAATCACTACTAACCACGAAAAATAACTAATTTACACACACTTAGTGTAGGTTTACACCATCCGTTTTTTCCCTTCCGTTGGTTAACGGAAATTGGCAACACATTAATTCCAATGGGCCTGTTGGAATTGTCTGGTTTTGTTTCCTTGACGTTTTCCATCCGTTTTGCATCAACGAAGCTACCGCAACAAGCATCAAGTGAAACGGATACCGGATCCTTTAAAAAGAAGGAAAGATTAGATACAACAGCTAGGCACTAGTAGTGTTGCTTCCAGTTCTGTTCTTCCGTTTTCGTTATTTCGAAAGAATTTATTTCTTTTTCAATCTTTTTCAAGACGATAACAGACAGACGGCGGGATGACAAAACGTACAGTTCAAACAACCTATCTCCCTTCCGTATGTAGAAGAAAAAGGAATCATAACGCAACGAAGGAAGAAAAGGATGGTGTTAACCTACACTAAGAAGTAAAGTCATTAATTTTTTCGGACAAAGAGCACTGAATCGACTTTATAATGCAATATTCCGCCTTCAATGCATGAACATAACATCATTTGGTGTTGATGAAGCGTAAGGCGAGGTCAAGAGAATTTTCCGTGTCAAGAACGTATGTCTTAACAAGTCAATATGTTGATATTATTCATGAAATCCGCCTATTCCAAATTCCCGCTAGTTCGGAATAACGGGACTCTACTGTATATTTTTACCATGTTCGTTGGATATGAAAGTTGCTTACATTGTAGATTGATATTAAGGTTTTAATTTGATAAATGCTTACCAAGTAAGTAAATCAACCACTATCACACTACACATAGTAAATAACTCATTAGAATATTAGGAGATACCATTATTTATTTTCGTGGATATCGATAACAATACATACAATACTATTCTGGGTTTAAAATTAGTTTCTAACAATGAATTGATCATGTTTATAAAATTTTTAGTTCGGACACTAGCCATCATCTGTGAATAAAGAAAATAAAACACTACGTTTCCAGAGAATAAATCAACCCTCATTATCAAGTGAAAAACTAAAACCAACACATATATAAACTAAAAATACATATACCGAAAGGTCTGGGCCTATCTAAGACATCTAACGTGAAAATAAAATTTAAGTTAAAAATAAGAAGAAATTCAGGACTAGAATACCAGAGATATAAAGAAAACGTATTAACTAAATACAAACACTGACACCAGAGACAAACGCACACAAAGAATGGCAGATGACCAAGACAACAAGGCTGCAGAAAAATAATGGGACTGCTTTCCTTGAAACAGGTGAAAGTTTAAGTAAACAACCCTTCCCCCTCTATTTTATGGTCCTAACAAGAGCTCTAGTTATAGTTTTATCCTACAGTCAGATAAAATTTCAGCCTTATTTAAATTTGATGAATTTTTATTTTCTATTACTTTTTAGATCTTGTTTAAGGTATTTGGAAACCCCAATGGCCTTATTTCTGCATTAGTTAGACTGATCGGGTTGTCCACTAATCTATACTTATAAAAGCCAAATAAATACCATTGACTCATTGACTCATCACAGTTTCTCCAAAACCACGAGGAATACAAACATGAAATTTGGCAATAATACTCTTTATAGGCTCTAGAAGCGCACTAAAAAAGGTTTTCCAAAAATTCGAAATTTTAGGGGAATTTTGGAAGGTCAAAGTTACTAAATCACGATTTATCAAAACCTACCGAACGGATTGGAATGAAATTTGGTATGTAGCTTCCTCTAGGGCCATAGATGCTCGCTAAGAAAGGGTTTCAAAATATTCGAAATTTTAGGGGTGTTTGGGGGGGGGATCAAAGTTACAAAATCACGATTTTTCTAAACCCATCGAACGGATTGGAATGAAATTTGGTATGCAGCGTCCCCTAGGGCCATAGGTCTCGCTTAGAAATTTTTTTTAAAATTCGAAATTTTAGGGAGGTTCGGGGGGTTAAAGTTACTAAAAAGAAATGCCGAACGGATTGGAATGAAATTTATTATGTAACTTCCTCTAGGGCCCTAGGTGCTCGCTAAGAAAGAGTTTAAAAAAAATATCGAAATTTTAGGGGAGGTTTGGGGGGGTCAAAGTTACTAAAAATCCCCATAAGAAATACATAGTGTAATATATTTATTGATATAATATATTTTTTGTTAATATACATTTAACTTTGATTTGTCTATCCGTGCAAAGCCGGGTCGGGCCAGCTAGTTTTATATATTGGATTCTGTTATTTTTTGTTTGTGCAAGTTTTCCCCCGATGTATTAATTTTACCTCTTCAAAGTTAAACTTATAATTCTATCACAGTGTAGTAAAGGGAGGAGAGGTGAAAGCCATACTGTTAGAATGATCACATCACAGTTAGAAAGTATAAAAACAACAGTCTATATGAGAGGGGACTTTGGAACTAGGTAGAGATTGAGTGCCCCCAAGGTGGAGCATTACATGTACTCTTGTATATACAAGTTTGAAAAAAGTGGACAAACATTCTCTTAAATGGTAGAAGTGATTAAAAGTATAAATTTCAGTCAGTAAATATAAAACTAAAATTATAAAACAAATAAATATACACACATAGAGGTTTGTGGCAGACAATTTTCTATAGGGTTGAAGAAAGGGATGGACAGGGGTGCCGTTTATAGCAGAATTTCAGAAAAATAATAATAAAGATTTGTTTGATTTACTTTAAATTGCATCAGTGTCCTATTAAAAATAGAAAAAATAATACATTTCAGGAGAATTTTCATCTGTACGGTTGGATTTAGTATAGAATCATTATCACTATAATGATGCAGTATTGGTTGAAAGTTAGGATCATAATCTTTTTTTACAAAAATAACAGATAGTGTTACTAGTATTAATTTACAGAGTTTACTTTAGCACTAAATACTGCTTCTTTAAAAAAATAACAGATAGCGTTGCTAGTATTAATTTAGAAAGGAACGGACATGTACAAACTTAGTACTTTCAACAAAAAAATACAAAACGTACCCGAACGTGCGTAGTCCGTTTCGGAGGTTTAGCAGCAAACATCCCCATACGTTCATAGTACTCAAAAGGTTAAGAACAGAATGTTGTTTCGAAACATGTAAAATGATTAGACTTTCTTCTTGTAATGTCATTCAAAAGACATACACCTAATTGGGGCAACTGTTTGCCTTGTTGTTTTTGGAATGGCTAGTTTTTGCCAAGATGGCTAACATGCCGTGTACAGTCACAAAGTTTTATTTTACGTTATTATGTTTTGTTTAGTTTAAGTGCATTGTTATCTTTTCTTCTCGACCTTTGAAGAACAAAGATTTGTCCAAGTTTGGATAACCAAACAGACATGGGAATCAGCAGTTCCACTTTACGGCAGTTCACCAAACGAGCTGCACTTATAATTTTCAAATGTACATGGACTACACTTCAAGGTGGCTGTCTGTTGGCCTTTTCGGGTTAGTGTTATACCCCATGGTGGAGATCCTAAATGCAGGAAATGTGGCCTGCAGGAGGAGACTGCGGA
>JAGFPH010019825.1:0-14818 GCA_018207615.1 Philaenus spumarius
AGATTAGAGGTTTGATTTGTAAAATAACTATTACTGTATTATTCAAAAAAAATTTAGAATATTGTTTAACTGGTAATTAGACAAGCAAATTGGTTGACATTTTGATATGTATTGCCATAGCAACCATTTGTACACAGTAACAGATAAAATCAGCTGATTATGGTGTTGGAGTAAATGTGAACACTAGTATTGTAGATCAAGCCTAGCCTGGATAAATAATATGAACGATTTTGTCTGCGAAACATATTTTAAGTTATGGTTTAGTCTAAAATGTTTTTAATAAACGGTTAACTTGATTCTATGAAATAAACTTTAAGGAAATAAAGTTTAACAGCAATAAAATTATAAAACTCCACGTATGAAGTGTATAGCTATAAATCAAATTATATATTTTGAGTACCTTTTGAAAAATATAAATTTCTCAAAAGGTTAATTTATAATTTTTGTTTTTATTCACATAATGTTACAACTGAGCTTGGCTCATTTAGCAACTTCTAATATATTATAGTCACAGTGTGATGAGTAACAGCCCAATGGATGTCCCCGTATAATAATTAAATAACTTTAAAAAATCAAGTCAGCTAGCTTGGTCCTCTTGAGTCTACGAAGCGGACTGGGTACATCCAACATCCTCAGGATCTCTGTGTTTGGGTGTCCCCGAAGGCGCTGACGGTGTCGTCTTGCATGCTTCTTAATTTCTTCGTCAACCGTGTTGACCTTCAAGTCTATGTGTAGATCTGAGTTTCTGATAAACCATGGTGCATTCACTATGCCCTTAAGTACTTTGTTTTGAAAGACTTGGATGATGCTTCTGTTTGAGGGTTTTGCACAACCTAACAACTGGATACCATATTCTCATATTGGCTTCAATATCTGCTTATACAGGAGAACGTTATTGTAAGTGCTCAACTCCGAGCGTCTTCCAATTAGCCAGTGCATTTTCCCATATTTAATGTTTAGCTCCTTCTTTTTCATTTTGATGTGCTCCTTCCAGCGCAATTTAGAGTCTAGCGTTAGACCCAGATATTTAGCAGTATTGCTGTAAGGAACAGGGTTTTCATTTAATTCCACAGGGAGATGTTGTTTTTTTGTATAAGTGAAGTTGATGTGCACAGACTTGGCTTCGTTTAGTTTGACCCTCCACTTTTTGGTCCAGTGACTCACTTCATTCAAAGCTCTTTGCAAACCGGTTGTTGACTCATTTATAAATTGACAAAGTAAAACATAATGTGCAGGTTTAGATTGTTTGTGTAATAGTACCAACCATCAAAATTATTCCTACTTATATATAAGTAAAATGCTCTACCTAAAATACAGGCTTCGTTAAATTATATAGTTCACAAATTGCGAGCTCAGCGAGGGATTAATGTACTAAAACTTCAGGTTCACACTTATCAGTTTAAAAAAAATTTGTTATTTAATTATGTAAAGTTGAACAACGTACAAAATTTAAAAATAAATTACTAAGAATAAAAAACATTCAAAAATAAAAACCAATAGAATCCAAATTGAACATTATCTGCATATCAACATCTAGTCTATTGTTAAATGTTGAACTAAAATTGGCAACGTTCCGAGTTCCCATAAATTGTCCCAACTCAACAAATGTCAGTTTTTAATGGAACTAACGTTATTGATTTCGTAGATACTTTATTATGCCTGATATTTTACGTTTGAAGGTTGGCCAAAAACCATACGGGAAATTGCCGACATTGCATCTATTTTGAGATAACAACGTTTATACGTATTCGGTCTTGGCTGGCAAGAAAATTAAAACATATTTTATAGAGTTATGAATTTATTTTTAAAATTAGATATTGACATCGGTATTGTTATTTATTTTGGTAACCTAAACGTAACAACATTACATCCATCAACGTGTCTGTATATTTTCCATGGCTTTTTTCTCAGATTTGATAATTTTATATATCAAAACCTTCTGCAATATAAACATAATGTCCAAACCAATACGTCTTAGTGAATTCTACCCGACATTCCTATCGATAATTCTCAGTTCTAAAAATACGAGCTGTCAATTTTATTTGTACGATTTACTGTGAAATTTTTAAATCCAGGTATATACAAAACCCCTTTTAAACCTCTACAAATACAATATACAGGGTGGTTATAAAGTCACTTCCCCTCTTTAACTTTTGTGTTTGTTAAAACAAACAAATATCCTTTGGGGAACGATACTAACTTAAGAGACAAAAATGTTTATTTCATAGTGGTTGACCTAACTAAAAAATTGCTTCCAAATCGATTTCGTTAATTTTAATTTTTACAAAATTTTCCAAGATGGAGGAGTAAAAATAAAATTTACGAAATCGATTTGGAAGCAATTTTTTAGGTCAACCACTTTTATAGTAGTCAAAGCGATTCTTTTTATTGTGTAGATACACTACAGCGCTGTTTCGCGGTTCACAGCCGGCTTCATCAGGTGTAGACACTCAACACTTAAATAAAACACATAACATGATCAGCAATTCAGAAAGCGAATAGACGTTATAAATCCTACATATATATATATAAAAGCGAAATACCACTCACTCACTCACTCACTGACTCACTCATCACGATTTCACAAAAACTACCGAACGGATTAAAATTAAATTTGGTATGTAGCTTAAACTAGGGCCATAGGTGCTCACTAAGAAAGGGTTTGAAAAAATTTCGAAATTTTAGTAGGGGTTTGGGGGGATCAAAGTTATTAAAAAACGATTTCTTCAAAACTACCGAACGGATTGGAATGAAATTTGGTATGTAGCTTCCTCTAGGGCCATAGGTGCTCACTAAGAAAGGGTATGAAAAATTTCGAAATTTTAGGAGGGGTTTGGGGGATCAAAGTTACTAAAATCATAATTTCAGATCTTTTATTATTATGACAAAAGTGCTTTTATTATTTAAGATCTATATATATATATTGCAGCGGATAAACCTTATGCAATGCGTGAAAAATTGAGTTTTGTTGAAAAACTGCAAAAATCAAGATTTCATAGCAAAAGTTGAGGTACACCCTATACTTAACTAGATTAGAATACGACAAGTCCCGGCCAACTGTACTGTGTCAACAGAGATGGACTTTTGTCCTGGAACTTGTTTCAAGTTGCTAGAAAGACTTAGAAAAATTAGTTGTTTTCATACAGGAATAAGGTGTTAAATAAAAGTATAAAATTGATGAATTTTATGGGTAATTGTGAAACACGGGAGGTGGAAACATTGTTCATGGAAGTCACAATTTTGTAAAATAAAAAATGTTAAAGTTATAAAGAGTTAAAGTTATAGGAAATTCTCAAATTTCATCAAAATTAAATGAAAAAGATATTTTTAAAAAGCGTAAGAAAAATTGAATAAAAAATGTTAAATAACAAATTAAGGAATTTTTGGTATTTTAAAGGTTAGAGATAATTGTTAAAGTTTGAAGGTGAAAAAGCACCATAAAAAATGAAAAAGGGAAAATGAAAAAGTAAACAAGTTGTAAAGAAGTAAAAGTTTTATAAGATAAAAAGTTTATAAATTGTTAATTAATTAAAATAGTAGGTGAGAAAATTCATACCTATATTTTGCTAAAAATAAAATGAAAAAGGTGGTAAAAATAATAACATAGTGTTAAGAAAGTAGTAAGGGTATAAAATTGTAAATCTCAATCGAAAGTATCAATTTTAAAGTTAAAATTCAAATTCAAAAGTAAATGTTAAATTTGGAAAATTTTGCAAGTCCCAAATACAGAAGAAAAATCTTCGGACAGAATGGAAATTTTGGCTAGTATATCATAAAATAATAACCAACATAGAAGAAAAAAGAAAAAAGATTTTCCTTCAAAACCAGAAAAGTTTTCGCGAGGAAAAACCGCGGAATACGCGAGGCAGCGCCATAAGCGAACCAAACGTAGTACGACCATCACTCAAGTTTGAGAAGACAGGAAAATGTATCAGGAATACGATTACGAAAACCGCAAGTTCATAAAAGCAGTTAAAGGAAAACTACGAGGAAAATACGTAAGACAATAGGAGAAAATGTTAGGAGGGGAGAGATAGATTAGCGGATGGCAAGGCCTAACGAAGAAGTTAGTGGGGGTAGTACCAACCTAAAACTTAAAGAAATTAATACAAGTTGCATGGCGAGATGTCGAACAAGGGATAGAGGAATAAGAAAGGCAGTTGGTACTCGGAAGGCGGCAAAGGAGTCCATATAAGCGGAGTACAGCGGGAGCCGCGCATTCTTTTGAGCTTTTCATCATGAGATCGACGTTGTTATCATTGTATTATTAGATCAGTGAGTCATTAAATCAGTAGATAGACGTTGTTAGACGGATCTGCGATGTTAAAGTAACGTACTTAGAAGCAGTGTTTTATAAAGACAGCAGTAAGATATGAGTAAATCAAACAGTGAACATTTTTATTACTTATAATATTATGCAATATAATATTTCAAAGAACAGTTCTCATTAAAATTTTATCAAACGTAAATACGAGTTAAATGAACAAAAACAGTGTAAAATCAGTTAGCATTACAGACAGTGAAAAAACGATTGAACAGTTTGAGTGAATTACGCTATAGTTAATTATATAGCCGGTGCGTCAAAAAACCTATAAATGACGTAGTCTACAAGAATCACAGGACTGATGTAATGACAATAACTGGAACAGCACATGGACTTTGAAGGACTACTGGAATAAGAAGCGGAAACCAAATCAGGGAAGGCGTTAGAAAACATCAGGGAAGGCGTTAGAAAACATCAGGGAAGGCGTTAGAAAACATCAGGGAAGGCGTTAGAAGACATCAGGGAAGGCGCTAGAAGACATCAGGGAAAGTCAAACCAGGCAAAAGCTGAGACCACGAGAGACGTTCAACCGCACCAACGATAACCGGACTTCAGGGAAGCTGTATTTCAATCAACATTCCTGGGAAAGGTGTTCAGAGTCCAGGGTCGCAGTAATAAAAGGTCTGTCAGAAAAGTTACGATATCCCTTATTAAAAAATTGCCTGAGTTAAATTTAAATAATTATTGATACTGGGTTGAGATAAAAATTAGGTTTTTCAAAATATAAAATTATTAATCTTGTAAATTAAATATTTAAAATCATAATTAAATAATTAAATAATAAATATTTAAAAAAGAAGGAATAATTAAGTACAAATGAATAATAAATGGTTCTACCTAAAAGGGTTAAAATTTATGTAAATAGTAAATTTAGTTTAAAATTTATGTTTTTGTAGTGGAAAGAACCACAGAGTATTTTGAGTTTTTATTGAATAAATTTTCTTTTGATTTCAATTAATATAAATAATTTACCTTGTTCAAGAAATTCCTATTATCTAAGTATCCTATATGATAAGTTGTTTTCAGTGTATGATCAATATCGAAGGGCGGAAACGCAAAGTTGGCAGTTCCAACGAAATTTCACAAAGCACAAATAATTTAATTATTCTAGGTAAAGTTCCACTGTTCTCACTCCTCAGAGATTGTCAAATAAATATAATATTAATTACTGAGCTGAGCAAATTTAAAGTTAATAGTAACTTGAATAACTGGAAGGAATTTAATAAAATATTTTTATTTAAGGTGACTATAGGCATAGTTATCTTAACCAGAGTTATATCACCTAGGCTATTAAAATTAATTTGCCTTAAACTTCCAGTAGGTGATATAATCTCTTTATTCTGTAACAAAGTAGGGAAATCCTACAGACCGACAATAGCGTCGGGGCTACGTTGCAGAGTTGGCTCCCGAACGTCATTAATAAGGTCTGTCGTTGCAGAGTTGACGTCGCAACGTGGGGACAAAAGGAAAACAAACTTCCACCCCCAGCGTCGTGCAACTATTGCTCCGTTGCAGAGTTGGCGCCCACCGGTGTGGCTTGATTTAACGGAAAGTTAAATAAAGTCCAGAACTGACAGAATAAATTATTTGTGCTTATATGTATGTGTTATAATAAGAATTAAGTTAGATTGTGTAAACATACTAGTGATTTTGATCAACATTAAATATTTCCCGGGTTTGGTATTCCGCAGTTTAAGAGGGGGAGTAGGCCAAGCACCTTAGAAATAATTTGTCGCGGTAAAAACGTAATAAGAATAGGGGGTTTTCAAAAAAGCTAAGAAAAATAAAATAAAAGTAGTTAGGCTACGAATAGTTTACTTCCGACAAATAAGGAAAAATTTCTAAGAGCAAAATGGCGAACAAAGAACTTAAAGAATTTATGGAAATGCTAAAAAAAGAGAAAGCGGAAGAAAAACAATTAAGAGAAAGAGAGAAAGCGGAAGAAAAACAATTAAGAGAAAGAGAGAAAGCGGAAGAGAAACAGTTAAGAGAAAGAAAGAAAGCGGAAGAGGTGGAAAGAAAAGAAGAAAGAAGGCGGCTAAAAGAGGCTAAGATAGAAGAAGAAAAAGCGAATGATAGGAAGCTGCGAGAAGAAGAGCAGAAACAATTATATACATTAATTTCAGGAAAATTGGAAGGAGTATCGCAGGAAATAAATGTAGAAAAAGAAAGGTGTTTAAGTCAACACAAACAGGTTGAAGAAAGGCTTGAGGATATTGTAGGCAGTATACAATTGTTAGAAGAATCTACCGGGGTAATTAAAAAGAAAACTGATGAAAATTTTAAATTAATTACAAATAGGGTAACGAAGGTAGAACAAAAGGTGTTAGAATTAGGGGGACAGCCAGGTATGGTTCGGAGCCTGGTAATGCCGAGATATGAGGGGGAGTGTAAAAAAATAGAATTTTGGGGAAATCCACACGAACGCCCTCAGCAATTTATAAGGGAGATAGAAAATTTGATCGAGGAAACTAATCCATTTTTTAGCGATCAAGAAAAGTTAAAGTTTGCAGTTCGACAATTAAGGGGTTGTGCATTAGAATGGTGGCAAGTTATGCAAACAGGAAATATAGGGTACACAGGGTTTAAAGAATGATTTTTAAAAAATTATTGGTCGCTATAGAAGCAAAAATTAATAAGAAATAAAATAGAATATGGTAGGTATAATGATAATAGTAATCTTACGCGAGCAGATTATTTTTGTAAGTTAGTAAACAAGGCTAGAGATTTAGATCCACCGATTCCGGAGGGATATTTAGTGTTTACTATATTCCAGCACTTTAATGACCAGATTAGGTTAGCGGCAATGGGAAAGCATAGTGAGACGGTTAGAGAAGCCATACAATTTCTAAATAATATAGATATGATGGAAGAAGCGCGTAGGGGAAATAGGCCTACAGGAACGCCGAATAATAATAATAATAATAACAGGCAAAACCCCCAACCCTATCCGAGACCTAACCAGCAATCCCATTCGCAAAACCCAAGAAATACCATACACCCAAATAACCCAAGACCCGGTCCATCAAATCAAAATCCTAATTCAAAGCCGAAACAGGGAAACTAGGAAAGGAGGTTCTGAAAAATAGGCTTCGGAGTTTTAGGGCTGATGATATAACTAAAAATCAAATAAATAAAGTAAATAGAAGGGGCGAAAAAATAATGAAGAGGGAGTTAATTAAAAAACCGGAAAACACGGTAATTAAAAATGAAACGGCAGTATGTGTACAGAAACCCTTAAGTAATATACACTATAATATTCGCGAGGATTTGTTAGATAATGAAGGGGAGGAAATTATTAAAGATAAACCAATAGAGGAAATCCCGGCGATATTAGTGGAAATTGGTCATTTACAGGCTATTATGGAAATAGACACTGGATCTGAAATAACAGTTATGCAACAGGATTATTACGAGCAGCTGAAAGCGGAAGGAATACCAATAATGGAACTTCCAGTAGCAAACGTAGAAATAATTGGAGCGCTTAAAGGTAAAGTTCAAAAAGTACACCGCCAAATTATGTTAAAATATAAAGTTCAAAATAAAGAAATGGATTTAAAATTATTAATTTGAAAGGGTTAAAATCCAGAATACTTATAGGGTGTGATGCATTGTATGAAATGCAGGCGAAAATAAATATGGAGAAAAGATTTATTAGATGGTCATATGAAGGGATAATATATGAGTTACCATTTATAAATAAACAAGCGGCAATAAGTCAAATTAAAGGGAAGTGTTTAAAGTTAAGGTGTGAAAATCAAATAAATAAGCAAATTAAAAAATCAATTAAATTAAATGATAAAAATGAAGGGATCCTTATCAATAATAAACAAGCAATTAACGTAAACAAAAGTGTAGAGAACGCAAAGGGGTTAATTAGCTTAAACGGATTAAATCAAGTAGCGGGAGAAACAAAAGCAGGAAGTAAAATGGCGCAGCAAGACGGGAAAACAACAGGATGTAGGGTTAAAACGTTAGGAGGCGTAGAAGGGTTGAAGAATGAGAGAAATTCACTTCAATGGAGATTTAGGGAAAAGGAAAGAAAGAGGTTCATCGCCAAAGGGTTCACAAAGGAAACCAGGGATGAAGAAGCGCGTAAGAATAAAAATAAAATAAAATTTGATATAAGGGGGAATAATTATAACGTTGTTAACCGTAATCCAAAAATAAGTTGTAGTCAAGGCATAGTCAAAACAAAAACTTCACTAAAGCACTGTTACACCACGCGAAATAATCCAATTAATAATAGTAACAAACGAATATATAAAAATTATGCAAATCATTCAAACACTGATTATAATGAGATGCGCAAAAACCATAGCGATTTAGGCAGAAGGAACAAGTCAACTAAAACTCGTTATAAAACCAACACGGATTCTATGAGAAATAATAACGGTAAAGAGGGTGCGTTTGTTAGAAAGCATACGAAGATAAAAGAAAATGTAGGCCTAATCTCGGAGACAGAGTGTCTAGCAAAAATGGAAAGGGAAAGTAATACGAGACCGTACCAGCGTCGTGCAACTATTGCTCCGTTGCAATATATATATATAAGCCAATACCACTCACTGACTGAACACATAAAAAGAATACAATTACGTTAAAAAGACTGAAAATACCAACCACCACGGACAACGCCGTACGGGTCAGCTAGTGGTATTAAAAAGAAGATAATCTATAAATAGAGAAAGACCTAATTACGTACTTCGTGTTAATCTTATTTGTAGAAGGGTTTAATATGGTCAACAGAGGGAGCAATTTTTGGCAAGTTGCTGGAATAAAAGCTGATTATACTGTAGTAGCCAGCTTCAATAATTTAAAACATTTTAATCTAGCTTTTATCGATATGAATTATTTTAAATCAGTTTTTTTCTAAAACTCTTTCAACTAACGATTCAATTCGAGAAATGAGCATTTAATAAATTAAGTTCGACAATTCTGATGTGCAATATTCACCTTACCTCATGACCCAGGCATCCAGTACTAAGTGCTGGTAAACCGACGTTCATGAAATACCACCATTTCCAGAGTCAGTATCTCGCTTAATCTATTTCAGATCACTTTCTTCACCGATTATGTCCTCAAGGAATAATCGCGAAGGAAAATACTTGTTGGAAGTATTTCATTGTAATCAAATGTTTCTGTATATTTTTAGCTGGTTTTCAAGTCACTCACGTGAAATTGGTAAGTGTTGCTCAGTTGAGACATGAACCAATCTAGCTATCACTGCAAATATAGAGGTGGACCTTCAAGGAGGGCTCAGTTCAACAGTGAACCAAATCCACTAAACCTACTTCTGAGAAATAAGCTCCGAAAATTAGCATCTTTTTTTTACCGTCGGATTTTCTTATAATTTTGTGTAAAAGTGGTCGTTAGTATGTCATGAACATATACGTATCAAAAATACTCAATTTTGCCTTTTTAACAAATGTCATGTGTTTTTTTGAAAGTATAAAAACCCTTGAGCGTCGGGCTGCAGTCGAAATATTATCTAACTGGTTTGATCCTGAGCGGCACACTGCGGCGAACGTTACGCCAACGCTCATCAGCCGCTAGCTTCATCGTAGCCAGCCAACCGTGTTTAGCAAGGAAACTCCATCAGATAGATAATTTTCGTGCTCCGCTTGCACCTGCTACTGCCGCCTGCTGCCCAGCGCTCACCGATCACCGCTTGCATCGTAGCCCAGGCTTAACGTATTTTTTTTTTTTTTTTTATCGAGTAAACTCTTCCTACTGCTGTAAGTAGACTTCGCCGTAATATATTTGTGATATTTTATCGTCCCATCTGCTGCCGTCGCTAAATTAAAAGGTATGTAGAAGTTGTATTGGCTCCAAATGAGGCAACTATTTTTAACCCCCGACGCAAAATAGGGGTATAAGGGGTGTTATAATTAACATACCTTAATTTTCAGTCAATAGTAGTACTTGTTTTTCAAAGTATGGCTACATGTTTCGCTGCCACAGGCATCATCATCAGGCCAGCCAACAACACTAATATTAGTCCATTGTTTACATAAACATCACATACATAACAACACAATAAACATAAATAATTGTGCAGAGATGGCACTTGTCAAAAATAAAAAATAAAAATTGTTTTTGTCCACAATACTTAGGCCACATGTTTCTTCACTGAGTTGTACTGGGAGACTGCTACCTCAGGTATTCCTTATCAGATTTGTATCTTTGGCCTTATTCTGAAGTTCAAAGATTAAGTCATATATACAATTGGAAGTGAAATTTAATTTATCATTTAAAATGTTTGAAGGATTAAACTTTTGGTGCTTATAAATTTCCAATTCTTCCATTATGTTCAATTTGTGTCCTTTTCTCATTTTGTGCAATATGGTCAAGTTATTCTGTATATTGGTGTAATTGTGGCGGCTGCACAATTATTTATGTTTATTGTGTATACCTATAGTTTATTGTTAGAAATTCTGTATTTGGCTATGCTTGTATTTGGCGAGATATAATAGCTCTCTTATGCTGTTTTGTACAATAGACCGTTATAATATTTGAGTTAAAGTTGTAATATACAGTCCAATATACTAACAGACATTTATGGTTCAGCCGAAGATCGAAATAAAAAATAAATTAAATTGAAAAAACTGAATTAAAAATAGTCTAGGTTCATTTATGTGTACAACACAGGGGTTTTCTCCAGTAGAGTAATAAAAAGACAAAAACACTGTTTGGAAACTTAATACTAACGTTATTCGTTTGTGCTCCAACAAAGAACTGTAAATAGAACTAGCTTACTGTGTGTTGAACTAATACATTTTCTGGCAATTTGTAACAATCGACTAATTGTAGACGATCATAGCAGACTAGTAACGAACCATGTATAGTGGTATAGTTGAGTTATTTGCGAATTGGAATTAAATCTGTCGACATATTGAAGCTTAGAAATCTATCTGCCCCTGGCCTGTACTCCAAAATGATATTTTAAACATTAAACAAAAAACTTAACTAGTAACTTAACTTGTTTTAGTTTTTGTAACTTTTTATTTACAAAAATTCCCAACAATATCTGGAACAGTTTAGGTCTTACTTTTTGTTGATATTACGGAAAATTTTCCTATGGAAATTTTATTTCTATGTTAAAATTTATGTGAACTGCTAAAATTGGCCAGTTAAAAACGTTTTTAGAAATTCTCTGAATACAATAGTATATGAGTAGATTATATTTGCAACCAAACTGAACTACCTTACACCTTTAATTGAGATTTATTTGAAAAACGTACAAAAAACTGACAAATATGCAAGTTAAATAGGGGAATGTGTGTAAAATATGATTTAAAGGTGAATATTTTGATTGTTTGACTGCCAAGCAAGTAACCTAACACCTAAGATAGATGGTTGACGACAAGGAAACGTGAGAGGAAGATGACAGAGGCGATATGAGCAGCGCCAAGACAACCTGAGGGGTATTTATCATTTTGACTGACAGTTTGGAATGGCAGGACGGTACTAACTTGATGGGAAAGTTGGACCTCAGATAAACTTTGTTTTCCAAGATATCTTCTATTATAGTATCCTTCAAAGCTAACTGTCATTAAACCTAGTTTTTCCCCTTGACATCTTTATTTTTTTTATCAGTTAGACTAATGAATACGGTTAAATAAATTATGAAAATGTAAAGTCAATAGCTGGATTTGAACAGTAGAATACTACAAGTCCAATGGAAAATCTCATAAAATCTCATATACAGTTGAAAAAATTTGAAATACAAACATTTTTATAATATTTTAAGAATATAAACCATATACAGGGTGTAAAAAAACCCTTTCAGGACTTTTGGACATGTATCTCATTCAAAAAGGAAGAAAAAAGTTCATATAAACATAGGCCCGAAAACGCTTCGTTTTCCAGATATCCGCCATTTTGTTTTTCTACAAAATAATTCATATCTAGAAAACGGTTTGACTGATTGAGTTCAAACTTGGCACGAAGTTTAACCTAACAATGATACATCTCAAAAAAAATAAGCGATTAAATCCAATCGTGCGTTTCAAAATGGCGGCTATTTGAAAGTGTCAAACCTAAATTACTCAAAAACCGTACATTTTAACAAAATTTGAAGATACATTTTTTGTAGCCCTTTTGATTCCCTGTCGGATGGTGTAACTTTCAAAACAATCGGATGAAGGATAATAGTTAAGTTATTTGTAATAATTGGTTTGTTTAACCCGGCATCCTATACCAACACAATAAATACTACAATTTTGTATTTATATTTGCTGTTATTATCTTTTACCTTTAACTTAGCTATTATCCTTCATCCTATTGTTTTAAACGTTACACCATCCGATAGGTAATCAAAATGGCTACAAAAAAGGTGTCTTGACATTTTTTATTAAAATGTACGGTTTTTGAGTAGTTTAGGTTTGAAATTTTCAAACAGCCGCCATTTTAATACGCATTATTGGATTTAATCGTCAATTTTTACTTTCTCACTATACTATAGTACACAGAAAGTATAAAAATAGCAAAAAAAAATATTTTTATATTTTTGTGGAAATATCAGTTTTGGGACCCTTGAGTCCAAAAAAATGTTTTTTACAAAATGGTCCGTCTGTATGTATACAAAGCTCGAGCGAAAACTATTAGATCGATTTCAAACAAATTTGCACTAGACATGTCAAGTAGACCTGTATAAATAAATACACTAAAATTGGTTTTGATAAAATTTGAAAAACAACCCTCTTTTTGGCAAAAAAAAACCCAAAAATCAGTTATTATTTTTTTATAAAAAAAAACGGCTCTAACGATTTTGATAAAATTTGGCTTTTTTTAGCCTTTGATGTACCCTACCTTATGCAAAAAACCGCACCTTTCTAAAAATTCTCGTTTAGCTAATAATAATAAAAATAATAACTGATTTTGGGGTTTTTTTGGCCATAAAGTGGGTGGTTTTTCAAAAATTTTCAAACCCTCTTTCGTGCATCTATACAGGCCTAATTGACGTGTTTGGTTCAAATTTGTTCGAAATCGATCGAATAGTTTTCTCTCTAGATAATAATAATAATGTTTATTAGTTAATCTCCTACTTTAATAAATCACCTCTCCTACCCCACCTACAAATTATGAAATCTGTTTAGTAATTTAAATATGTTTGTGAGAAAGTATGTGTCAGTTCCTGGTACCGTTATTTTTTTTAGATTTATCATTATTAGGTTAAACTTCATGCCAAGTTTGAACTTAATCAGTCAAACTGTTGTCAAGATATGAATTATTTTGTACAAAAACAAAATGGCGGGAATCTGGAAAACGAAGCGTTTTTGGGCATATGTTTATATTAACTTTTTCTTCCTTTTTGTATGAGGAATCAAATCCCAAAGTCCTGAACGATTTTTTTACACCCTGTATAAACACATTTTCTTTGTTATATTTTAAACTATAAATCTGACAGCAAACCTTCAAATCTGTCTTCCCCGTTTTTGAGACATTGAAAATATGTAGTTTAAATATTTGTAAATAGCAGCCATTTGCCAATATGGTGGACATGTTTCATATCTCTTGTGAAATACCTCATATTTTACTGTAATTTTTGGATACTTTATGTAATTTTTAAACTTTTGTTCTGTACTTTTTTTTTACGCCTAACCATTTTAAAGTTGTAAGGGTGTAAAGCTTTAAGAGGACAATTTTGTAAGCTTAAAAACCAACACCATTTCTCAATGTGGCAACTAACTTTAAAATTTGTTTTAGAAATCCTTATTTTTTATTCGTATTTGTATAAATTGGTTTTCAAATTTTGATTTTTGAAAAGCTCTAGCTAGTTACGGGTAGAAGTTAAAAACATGATTTCCATTTAAAATATTTTTGAAATTACGTGTAATGTCAAAACGCAAGATAAAAATTGCAAATTAAAAATATAATAGTAACACTCGGATGACCATTCGAGAGTCATTGCTGAAAATCGTAAAAACTGATTACTGCCATTAAATTAAAATAGTTTTGTAGAAATGTGTGCTTTTTATAATGTAGTTTGATCAAGCCACTCGTTTTAAGTTATTTTTAGCTCCCAGGCCCAAATTGCTAGTGCTTTTCAAAAATATAAAAATGCAAATTTCAAGTCCAATTAATTTATATTTAACGGTTAGGTTTATAAAAAGTTTATTGAGTTCAACCTTGGCATGAAGTTTAGCCTAACAATGATATATCTCAAAAAAATTAAGCGATTAATTAATCCAATCATGCATTTTAAACTGGCGGCTGTTTTAAAATTTCAAACCTAAATTACTCAAAACAGTACATTTTAACAAGAAATGTCAAGACACCTCTCTTGTAGCCCTTTCGATTCCGTATCGGATGGTGTAACTGTCAAAACAATCGGATGAAGGATAATAGCTAAGTTAAAGATAATGACAGCAAATGTACATACAATATTGTATTATTTACTGTGTTGGTATAGGATGCAGGGGCAAACAAACCAATTATTACACATAACTTAACTATTATCCTTCATCCGATTGTTTCGACAGTTACACCATC
>JAGFPH010019826.1:0-14818 GCA_018207615.1 Philaenus spumarius
TTCACAGGGAGTACAGGGTGGTATAGTTCTCGAGGAGGAAGTATTTTACATTTTAAAAGACCTTCGGCATTCATACCACAATTTCGACATTCTTCATTACCTACGAAAACTTTAGGGTGCCCTACCGGGTACTTTCCGTACTTGCACACCCATGGATAAAGCGAGCAAACATCTACATATTGGATAGTTTCACCATCCTTGCAGGCATAATATGATTTGGTGTTTCCCGTACGGCCACCAAAAAAGGCCTCTCGGGGGTTAAGGGGAACTGTATCTAGGACGGGGTGTGAATTCAGATAAAACATTTCTTTACTCGACTTCAATAGTTTCCTAAACTCGCACTCCCACATTTCCACTACTTTGTGTATACGTGATAATTTTGAAATTTTCGCACGACTTCTTTCCAACCTAGCGTTAAACGTATCGGAAGGATCGTCTTTTAGAGGTTCATCCCTACCATTCGGGAAACATTTTGGACATCCGTGCCAGAAACAACCCTGAAATTCAAAAATCGTATCTATGCAAAACCCGTCCACCTTTAAACCTTCGAACTTTATCTCACGGCCTCTACCAGAGTGTTCTATACGAACACCTCGTTTATCTTCTTCCCACGTCAGCCACTGCAGAGCAATAGCTGACTGTTTGTCGACCAGACGGTATCCACCTTTAGGTACAATACCAATAGCTGATGGTTTTAAATAATTACGTCTAAATACTAGATTACATGCACTGGCAATGGTAACGGCTTCAATAAACGGATCGACATTGCATTGTTGTAGAAACGACAATCTAAACTTTATACACGCCTGGGCCAGTATGTCGACATCGGAGTAGCAGTATTCAAATATTTTCTTTTGAAAGTCAAACACATACTCGTTTCGTACTTGATCATCGTGCCATGTAAGGAAATCTTTTTGCCCTTTGTCAAACATCGAGTCAGGGCAATAATACTCTTTTGACGGGATAGGACCAACGTAATTTTGATTTGCTAGGGTGTTGAATAGGTGGGGGAAGTACCCCTTTTTCTTTTCTGGCGGTAAATCAAACGATTTTGGTAGTTTTGATAGTGCCATCGGCATATAATTTAGAGAATCAATAAATTTAACATTATCGATCTCCATTAGTATAACTTTTGACCCGCGAGTAATTAGATCAGGAGTTAATTTAGTTTTTTCCAATACATATTTTAATATAAATTGAAAATCAAAAGCTTGGCCGTTGTGTGCTATGACGCAGACTTTTTTATACGCTTTACGTATATCCATAACATACGACATAAATCCGTTTACTGCGCCATTCTTAAAAACTCGGGTCCTGTCTACGCAATTTTGACATGATTTAAATTGTATGCATTGCCAACAATATTGCTGTGAAATGCAAAGGTTTACTCTGTGCACTTGTGAATCGTCCAGTTTCTCGTCCTGTCGTGTTTCTAGGTCGAAGAAAATGAACAAAAAGCCTTCGGTCATAGGCTTTTTCACGTCTACACGCATGAAACACAAATGATTCGCGGGCTTATAATCAAAACAAGTTTTACAATAGATTTCACCGCAAACGTGATTTGATTTTCTTTTTTTCTTCATTATGTATTTATTACAGTCTGTACACTTTTTAATTGAGTTGCAAATAGTTCCGGTATGCGAAGTAAAACAATTCTTATTTTTAAACTGTCTATTGCAGTCTCCGCAATAAATGCTACCGCTTTTATCTTCAACACAAGGAGGAGATCGCTTACACGAATTGCAAACGGTAGTGCATTTATGTTCTCCACGGGTTTGAAAGGGGACGTGACACGATGGGCAGAAATACCCACACCCAAAAGCAGCAGTCAAACTGGTTATCACGTTGTAATGTCCATCGTGAAACAACAAGTTAATGTTAAACTGAGGGTTGGTTACAACACCTTCGAAATAAATATCTCGACCTCTACTGCCGTAATTGTATACGGTAATTTTGAATTCCTTTAAATAATTTTGAAACTGTTGTAATTCAGGTACTCCCGCTCCTTCTGGGTTAATGGAAACACCTGCGTCAGACATTAGTTGCTGGGCTTTAAGAGTCTGCCTGTTACCTTTATTCATTCGTATTAGGGCATACTCCTTGTCTTTTTTAGCGTGAGCAATGGCCACTACTAAAGAACACGGGAGACAGAGTGCATCTGTGTTTTTGATGGAGACGATTCCTTTCCTGACACTACACTCTTCATTGAAATTATTATATCGCCCTGGTCTAACACGCCCACGTCCAATAGGTACGTTAACCCTAGTGCACGTAATTTCAAATGAATCGCTCGTGGTGCCGGCTTCGGAGTTACTCTGGATTATACCACCAAATATTTTCCACAAAATATCCGAATCAATTTCCGATGCAGGTTTGAAAGAGACATAACCGGGGTCGCGATTTTTAAAATTTAGACTAGTAATTGTGAAACCTAAATGATCGTCATCGGACGCCTTATTTTTCATGTCCTCAACCAGATGTTCGAGCCCATGCTTTACCCATTCGATTTCGTCGGTACCTTCAGGTGGACAATTAAATTTGAAAACCATTTTTGTGCCATAAATGCGAAACTTTTTTACATAAGACTCAGATGTAGATACAATGTACAAAGGATCCATTATAGTTAATTACAGGTAATAATATTTCTAACACTTACCGGATCACCAATGGAGAGAGGGATCTCGTGAATTACTGCACAATATATAGCATTGCTAACCTTACCCCCCCTCCTTCCCCCACTTCTTCCCCCTCCACTTCTCCATCCCCACTTCTTTCCCCCACTTCTCCATCCCCACTTCTTCCCCCTCCCTCAGAGTTCCCCTCCATTTACGCTGTGTGTGTGTATATAAAGACCATACACTTTATTTTATTATTATATCTAGCTATCATTGTGTTAGAGTGATATCGTTGTTAGTAAGTATGGCTTCTTCGTCATCAGCAAGTGCTCTATTCAATAGCGTTAGTAAAATTAAACTGTTTGGTTAAACTCATTAGATATCGGGGTTGAGTATCGTATAAAGGATGCAAAGTTTGTATCCACCAGTTTTGGGTGGGGTATTTTAGTGTACATTGTTATGGATAAAGGGGACAATAATATGGTCTCCCGATCATATTTACCATCGCGTTATGTATATCAGCTAACAGAATCAGATGTAGCCGACTTGGTGGGAAAAACACTTGTGGTTACTGCAAAATTAGACAAAACAGTGGAATTGGAATTAAGGGATTAGATTTTTTATTGCACTGGGGGAGACGACACTTTTGTATTGGAGTGGTCGTCACCAGACAGGGCGATGGCTGGGGTTCTGTCTACAGGGGTCTACCCCTGTCCAATTATTATTATAGTCTTTTTTTATATATACAAAATTTAAAGAACAGTTTTAATTTTATTGCTAGTGTAATTCCAGATGTGTCGCAGAACTATAATGGCCACCATTAAACGAGTAAGTATTTTTTAATTAATCACTACCAATTATATTGAATAAATTTTACAGTTCTTTGTATGTTTTCTTCTTTTTTTTTACAGGTACCAATAGATCTAGATTTTGATAGTTCTTCTTCTTCAACATTTTTTGAGGAGGAGAACGACCAAGACCTCTCCATAGTGGAGTTTTCTTTAAGAGAAGAAGTACGTTTAATTTTATATATGTTTAAATTATCTCTCACTACAGATGTAGTTATTTTTTTATTATTTCTTATTTATAATTATTTCAGTTTAGCCCCGCTTCACCCGGATCTCCCGACCGAGGGTCACCATCGGTGATCTCATCACAACCTAGTCCCTCACTACTACGGGTGAGAAATCACAATGAAGATAACTCCGTTTTTGAACCGTTTGAATTAAATCCATCGCCAGGGTCTACACGTTTTTGGAGTCAAGAAGCTCATTTGCAGAGATTCATAAATGCGCATGGATACGGGTATTATGTAAGTATCATCTATGTGCTTTAAGTGTTTAATAAAATTTATTTTTCAAATGTTTTAAAGGTTTTTCTTTCCATAGGCGCACGACATTAATAGGGTACCCCATGCAAGTAGTATAGAAACTGCACTGAACGAAGCAAAGAGAGAACTAAACGATATTATACAGGATGTTGAGATAGTTACATGCCACAGATCCGTAATGACAAGGAGGCTATTAAGTATGGCTGTATGGAGGAAATTGAAGTACAACCTTGGGAAGGTAGTGGTCGAGGGGGAAGATTTTTTAAGGAGATTCGGGAAACTTCCAGATGATGACAATGTAAGCATCTTTTTTACTTGATGGGTAATGTTTTTTACCGCTGGTTGCCTACTTTGTTAACTTTTATTTAATTGCTAATGTTTGTTTTCACAGGAGTATTACAACAGTTGGCCGACTACTCGGTACTTTTCTCCTACTGCTAGTACGTCCACTTATGTCGGTGTTGCATCTACCTCGGGTACCCACGATGACTCTGCAACTTCTACCTCACATCCTGCGACTGCTTCTACCACCTCAGCTTCTACCTCTTATGTTTCTTCAGCTTCTACCTCAGTTCCTGCTTCTACCACCTCAGCTTCTACCTCTGATGTTTCTTCAGCTTCTACCTACAATACTACCGGCTGGCTTACTACTCGACACTCATCTATTACTCCTGCTTCTACCACCACTACTTTTGCAAGCGCTCATTCTCCGTGCCCCGTGTGCCTGAATGATAAACAATGTGTCGCTGTTGTCCCCTGCGGGCACGTATTCTGCAACGACTGCGTGACTCAGGTCCAAAAATGCCCAATGTGCCGAAGATGGATAATTTATTATTTAAAACTGTATTTTTAATTCTATGTATGTATAAAAAAAGACAATAATAAAATTATATTCTAGTCATAAAGTGTCATCTATTCTTTGTAGTTTATATACCCTTTTTAAGTTTGTACGATATTATAAAAATATATATAATAAAAAGGTTATACATTTTAAGACTAGACCAACTGGTTTGAAAACAAAAGGGTTGAACAGCTGCTACTTACAAGCGAACTTAATTACACCACCTGTCACAGACCGGATGCAGGTGTTTAGTCACGTGTGACAGACCGGATACAGGTGTTGCACTCCTACGAGAGTGTCCCTAACTATCAGTAGCAAACGGAGAGTTGCCAGGGAAGGACGTGTGTGTGCAGGACAATAAAATTATTTAAAAATAAAACAAGATGGCGCTGGCAAGCTTAATCCTATACAATTATTAAAATTATACAAGATTATTAATTATTAATTAATTAATTATTTAAACAAGATGGCGGCCCACCGACTACTTTTATACTCCATAAATAACATACTAAACCATGAGAGACGTCGTAGACTAGTGGTTAACGTAGCGGACTCGGGTGTACCCCCGTTCGAATCTACCTCAGACCATTGACTTTTTCAACAATAAAAAATATCGGCGAAAAATAAAATTATATTAATTTATTATTAATTATTAATTAATTATTTAAACAAGATGACGCTCCACCTTCCCCCCACCACCTTATTTAAACAAGATGACGCTCCACCTTCACCCTTACCACTCAGGTTCTAAAGTATCCGATTTGATGTAGGTTCTAAGGTATCCGGTATCCTACTCTTACAGAATAACTGATATACTCCTGTGCCACCATATTTATTCTTCGGATTGTGTCTTTTTCTTATATGATTTTGTATATTATTTGTTGTCCTATAAGCTACCTTGTAGCCTTGTTTGTGGAGCACATTTCCGAGTATATGTTCCATATTTTTGTGATAGTTAAAAACTAAATATTTTTCCTCTTTTTTTGGTTGTTGTGTAACCTGCTTAGTTCTACATTTCCTGATAAGCTTATTTAACCATTTCTTTATAATTGAAGCATCAAAACCATTTTGGACGGCAATATATTCTATTGTTCTTAGTTCCTCATGGAAATCTGTGTCTGTCATGGGTATATTTCTTAATCTATATAACAAACTATTGTAGGCATAGTTTGTAGGCATAGATTTTGTGTTGAACTGGATGGTTGGATGAGGCATGTATTGTATGATCGGTTTGGGTTGGTTTCCTATATATTTTAAAACTGTGTTTCTTATCGCTTCTGGTTATTTTGAGATCTAAATAGTTGATACTGTTATTATTTTTAATTTCAGATGTAAATTTCAATGACGGATGTATGTTGCTAAGATAATTATAAAAATTCATAATTAGTTGTTTTGTGCCTTGGAATAAGACGATAATATCATCAACATAACTGTGATAGTATGTGATGTTTTTAATGTGTTTATTTTTTGATGACATTATGGGATGGTTCTCAATAGGGTTCAAAAATATTTCTGCCATTATGCTCGATATTGGACAACCCATGACTAATCCGTCGTTCTGGCTATAATATTGGCCGTTGAAATTAAATTAATTTTGGGACAAGCAAACGTTCAATAAGTTCGATAATTCAGCTATTTTTTCACAGGACATGTTTTTATTTTCCTGTAAGTTATTTATTAATATAGTGATTGCTTCCTTAATATGTACATTAGTATATAAATTAGTAATATCGGATGATACCAATACAGAGCCTGGTTTAATGTGCGTATACTTTATTTTGGATATCAACTCTTGTGTGTTTTTTAGGCTATAAGTGTTGCTAAATTCAAAGTGTCTCCTAATTATCCTATCCAAGGTTTTAGATATGTTATAAGCAGGTGCACTTGTAAAATTAACAAGTGGTCTAATCGGGAAGTCCAGTTTATGTATTTTCGGTAGTGATTTTAGGATAGGTGCATATGGATTAATCATTTTGTTGAAAAACATATCCGCATTGCTTAATAAGTGTTTACTACTGTTGATAGCTGTTTTTATAAGTTTATTAAATTTATTGGTTGGGTCAGACTTCAATAAAGTTATGTTATTCATTGCAAAAAAATCAAAGGTTTTGTTTATGTAATCAGGCATGTCCATGATGACAGTGGTATTGCCCTTATCGGCTTTAGTTATGATTACATTTTCTTTCTCTACTTTATGACGGATGGATGACGTGATGAATAGATCTTGTTGTTTGTTTCGGAAGATAGGAGTATTTGATGCACGTTTGATGGCAGTATTGACTTTGTCATTTATCAATATCCGAGTCGCATTCTGTTTATCTCTTGACATTGTTTGTATAGCGGCCTCTGTGTCAATAAGGATGTTTCTCCAATTGTTTTGTTTACTGTAAACATTATGTTTTAGACCCTTTTGCAATAAGTTAGTTTTTTGTTCGTTGAATTTAGTTTTTGTTAGATTCACAATTCTGGGATAAAATTTATGTTCACAAGAATAAACTTGTCTGTTATTTTGCTTCACATTTGTTAAATTGCGTATTTTTTTATTAATGACATTGATTTTGTCTACAATGTTAGGTTTGATACGTCGTTCAATTTCACGCAATATCGACATAAGTTCGATATTATGTAACCTTGTGGACAATTCTAAATGAGTTTTGTAAAGTGTTAAGTTTAATGATTCCTTCTTAATATATAAACTCTTTATTTCATTCTTAATCCAATAACGTTCAGCCATGTTTTTCGTTTTTATGGCAGACTTAGAATTGCAATTAATTTTAATGCGTGCATAGTTTGGAATGATGTTATTGGTGATGCACATCTTATTGAATTTTATGTTCTGTATGGTTTTATGTAACTTCAATTTTGTGTTCATATATTTGTAGGCGAGGTCAGCTTGACTTGCTAATACATCATTATTATTGGTTTTCGCCATTCCGAATATTGTTAATTGAAAAAAATCAAATTTTAGACTTACCGTCTTCAATATTCCATTTGTTCGTCGTTTAGAACGACGGCCGTTTCGGTTATTCAACCATTTTCAAGTCCATTCGGTTTCCCTTCGTCAATTTTGAACACTTAAATAAATAAACATAAAAACACTTAACACAAAACATTTACACGCACACACGAGTTAAAATTGTTAATGAACTACATCATCAATGAACCGTACCGCGCGGTGTCTTAAACATTACTGCAGCAATTATTTGGTTAGAGGGGTTGTGTGTTATCTCTTAGTGATAATATGGTGTCGTATAGTGCATTGGAACTGAAGTTTAGTTTTTCGTTTAATAACGAACTACTGTCAGTTTTGAAATTCTTGTATATTTCATACTGTTCCAATGCGTTCATGAAGTTTCCTTTCTTACACCGATGTAATATTTTTACTCGTGTGTGAGTGTAAATGTTTTGTGTTAAGTGTTTTTATGTTTATTTATTTAAGTGTTCAAAATTGACGAGGGGAAACCGAATGGACTTGAAAATGGTTGAATAACCGAAACGGCCGTCGTTCTAAACGTCGAACAAATGGAATATTGAAGACGGTAAGTCTAACATTTGATTTTATTTTATTTCAATAACATTCAGAGCTGAAACATTTCACCAACATTTAGAGCTGAAACAATATTTTCTGTAATGACCCTAGTTTAGGGTATCCTGTAATAGAATAAAGGAAAAGCTGTTAAACTGTCCAGATAAGTTTGATTAGTTTATAAAAACTGAAGACAAGGAAATTAAATTTGAATGTAATTGATTTATTTTTAAATTTTATCGGACCGATGGAAAACACTGAACAACACATCTTTTTATTTTCAATATTTTAATCAAGGTCACACATAGTTTATTAAAAACAAAACAATAGTTTACCATAAAATTGCATGTAGTATAGTAATAAAGCAGATAATTCTAAACAAATAAAATGTGGTGCTGTTGTTACTAGACATTGTGCATGAGTACTTGCTTTCTTAGAACTAGGCCTATTTGTAGTTCAGTACGATTTATAAAGAACAGTTCATTTAACCTCGGTTATTAATAGGCACTACGTCTAGTTCCAAAACAAAACAAGTTTGCTTTCTATTCTTCTCGTATACACTGCTTTCCACCTTGTACTTGTTATAAGGGAGTGCTTTCATCGCCGGTTTGATGCTGAACATCCAGTTGCGAATGCAGTACGTGCCCTAAAATTCAGAAAACATCATTATCTTAATAAATGTGTACAACGATTAAAAACACTATTTTTTGTAATAATAAATACTAGATAAATATATAGGCTTCACATTCACCCCCGAATCATATAATCCATCATACGTCACAAAGGTCCCACTACTAGGACGCATTAGAAGAATGTAAAGTTTGCCAAGTTAATATTCAAAGTAATCTACCCTCAGTGAATAATAATATTTTGTATCAATAAACAAGGCAACAGGTACTTTTACCTGGAAAGAAAATGCGGGAGATATGATAATGGTAATATTGTACATTTTGACATCCTAATAAACATACTTAGTTTGCTACCCAAACTACTTTGAGCTTACGCCGCCATCTTGGAAGATCGTGGCCTAATTCGGTTATTTCCAAATAACTTCAGTTGGGTTCACCGTAGAAAAAAATTCGTATAAAAATTATACAGGATTTAATTCTCTAAAACTTTGTTTAAAAATGTTTTTTTGTGAAATAAATAATTTTTGAGTTATGTGTTGTGCATTTATAAAAAACTGCATGAATGCGCTTTTATCACCTGAAATCGATGAATTAATTATACATTTTTATTCCGTTATTGAACTATTATTGATATTATTACTTTGTAATAATAATAGTAATAATTATTATTTTTCATTTTACAAGTTTCGAATAATAATAATTCTAAAGTGAATAATTGACGGTTCTGAACACATCATTCGAAGAATTGGACACTTATTTGATTGTAAATTTTTCAAAATCGTTCAGCTTTGCCGTCGTTTCTTTTAAACATTGCTTCTGTAAAAGCAGTTTCACAGTAGGAACAGCTCCTTTTTGTAAGGTTTCTGCACGTATATGTTTCCTCCGCATCAGACATGTTCAAAAATTGCGGAGCACACAAAACCGATTCAAAACGGGGAATATTTATAGTAGTACCATTGTATTTGGATAACCTCATGATCTATGGTAGTACTCACAATTTGACCTACATTTGAATCCAAAGATCCAGCTGATAGCTATATGAATGAGATTGTAAACTATCCTAGGCTACCAATACAAATGTCCACTAACTTATAAACAATTTAAATCAATTGAACACTTACTTGAAATCGACAATTGCATCTTTTAAAATATCAAATCAGAGCTACGGCAGACATAATTGTTTACAAGGCAAAAAACACGAATAATGAAGGGTTCACAATACAACTTACAAAACCTTCAATACAATAATATTGATCATTTTAAAGTTATTTAGCTACGGATAACGTAATTCAAATTAATAAATTTGTGTTTCTTACCGTCATCGTTATCCAATTCTTACTTTAAGAAACTTGCTACAGCTGTTTCACGATTAATCGCATTTTCAAACACTGTACACGAAACACACTAAAATAACTGTTAAACTCGCTTGTCGATTTGCATTTGTTTGTGCTCGGAAACAAGTTTTTATAAATTCCTAACTAAATTACCCCATTTTATAATGTCCATTAGGAGTAACTAAAGTATTCTTACAGGAGGGATGGGACAGCGTGTAAAGTTGTATCCAGCTGCTAGAAATATAGTCTGAAGCAAACCAGGGTAAATTTTGTTGGTATCAGAGCAAGCTCGCTCAAATTTAAAGTTGAAGTAATTCGGTATCCATCCTCCAGTTTTTCCAAAGACGCTCCAGTCTATTGTCAGCTGCAACATTTAAAATTAAGCGCGAAGATAAAGCGTTCCACAAATGAGATGTTTTTACATCTCACTATTAAGTCCCGTGAAAAATCACAGGCAGATTAATTAGATACACATCAGAAATACTTGATTTAAAAACAACAGACTTTAACTAGGCCTAGATAACTATGCTAACGGGTATTTATAACTCTGTAAATGTGTACAATTATAATTATGTTTTAAAACTGTGATAAAATGTTTTATTTATGTACGTCATTATATATTTAAAGAAATATACAAATATTATCTGTTGATTGCTTTTTATTTCATATTGATAGATCAAATTATTTAGAAGTTATTAATATTATAGTGAATAAATTAATAATCGAATATGTTTATATTGTATAAAAAGATGTGCGAATGTTTCCGAAGTTAAGAGAATAGTATTACTCTTCTTAAATTCGTATAAACGAATATATTCATGATAAAGTGTTGTATTTATATACTGTTTATAACATCAAAGCGAACATTATAAGATATTTTATAGCATGCATTAGTAAAGTTCTACAACTCATATTTAAAAAAAAATCATCTTCACAAGAAATTATAATGATTGAAGTTGTAAACATAACCCCAAAGCATAATCTACGCTGGGCTTGTTTAAGTATTACAGATGATAGGTGAAATCAGCTCTTGTATTATTTATTACGTATGTATGTACGTACGGACTGCAGCGGCCAATTAGCCTTCTGCAATGGGCCAATTAACAAAATGAATTAGGCCTAATGGAAAAATAGTATTTAACAGTAATAAAGAAACGTAATCAAAAAATGTGTTAATTAAAGGTATAATAAGAGAGTATTAATAGTGATTCGCTGAAAAAGTATATTTGTAAAGGAATGGATAAAATTGTATTTATTGTAAATCGAAAGCCTAACCAATGTTAAAAGTTGAGGCTGAGATAAATAATCTAAGTCAGAACGACAGGACTCGACGAGAATTTTCCTGTTAAGTTTTATTGACACCCTGGCGTCAATTTACTGTTGTCAAGGGCATAACAACCCATGTTAAATAATTATAAAATTATTAAATTGTAGATTATTTTCAAAGATATAGAAAGAGGAGAAAAGGTTATGTACATAGTTAAAGTAATTCAAAAGTTATAAGAGAAAAACTTAGACGGAAAAGGAAAAACTTTTATGTTTCAAATTTAATCAAAAAACTAAAATGAACAAAACATTAAGTAATATGATCTAATAATAAACAGTATCTAGCTAAAGCAAATATAAAATTAATACATTTTTTAAGTAGAAAAGCCAATTTTAAAATCATTCTTTGATTAAACAAAAAGGCTAAAAAGTTATCGAATAAAAAAGTTCATCGTATAAATAATTACAGAAATTATTACATAAGGTGAAAAGGCATAGATTACCGAATTTTCAAGAAGAAATAATTAATACATAAAAAGAAATAAACGAAACAATGTAAATTTATTAAATCAAAAATGAAGGAAAAGTAAATGATAAAATTGAAATATATTTATGAAAATGTGTGCTATATATGTGTATTCATGTTAAACCATGTGAGTGTAAACCAAAAGTTGAAGGGGGGGGGGGGTATCACAATCCCAAAATAGGCAAACCAAACTAGTCTACCAGTGGAAAACCATCTGAAAGGAAGGACGAAGAATCTGAAAGCAGTTTTGGAGGTTTGGGAATTAAAAGAAGAGGAACCAGCGAAGAAAATTTGAAATTCAAAAGTTCCAAAATTTCGGCAAAACTTACGAAGCGTATAACTCAAGAGCACGAGGGCAGAATCAGGAAATGGTCACAAATCGTTTGAGCCCATGAAATCCAAAATCGGACCAAGGGTTAAGCAGTTAGAGTGTTTTGGAAGAAAAGATACGATGAAATAAAAAATTACAGGAATAGTGTGTGCAAATACACAGCGGGTGAGCGGAGGAGTGACGTCATGTACCACCGCCGAGTGAAATACAATAACCAAACGAAGGAAGGGAGAAATTAATTAAAATAAAACAAAAGCAAGGTAATTTACGGAATAAAAAATAATTTACACAAATCAAACAATTTGAAGAATATTACGGAAGAGAAAAACATAATAATAAACCCGAGGAACCAAGTTGCTCAAAATTATGCCAAGAGTTATTCTTTTGACCAAAGAAACCTAGGTGGTGTTCAAGAGAACTCGAGTTGGTTGCGTCTAAGTATTCACCAAGAAACCACGTCTTGTTGCTGAAGCACAATCGGTCGGTAATCTATAACGAACTCCGGTAAATCGTTGCGGGCCGTAATAAACCGTTTAGCACTACATATAAGAAGAATACTTTAAAGAAGGCGGGCACTTCTAGCAAAGGAAGGAAAGGATCAAGCAGGACATCGTACCAAAGAAAACCACCTGGAAGGAAGGAAGAAAATCATCTGATATTTGTAAATAACAGATAATCAAGTTTATTTTATTAGGAAAAATCCCATTTGAAATTTAGTATAAATTGACAAAAATTAAATAAAAGTAAATAAAATGGAAAGTTAATATATTAGAATCAATAGGGAAATATTCAAATCTCACAATGGTAAAAAAAAACTCGATAATTAATTGTAAATAAAGATATAAATTGTTTCACATTCATTTCACATTGTAGGGCCTATTGTTTAAAAATACGCAGTTGCGAAAGGAATTACATTTAGTTCTCAAATACAAAATTTATTTGAACGTATAATAATCTTTTATTTATAAAAAAAAAATAGTAAAATCATAAATGAAATCACCCAGTGCTCTAGAATAAGTATAATTAATAAGGTGAACCTAATTCTTGAGTGTAACAATTTAGCTTTAAAAGGAACGACCACGAGATTGGACTCAGACTAGAGCTGGCATAAAAAAACAAAGTGTATAAATTAATTAATCAAGTTTAAGAACATTAATGTTAGTATATTTCCTATTCTTGTCCCCACTAGTAGGCCTACCTCACAATCAGTATACAGGGCAAATAGTTTCTAAAACTATATTCAATAGAATGTCTGTAGGGAAATTTATTGAAAATAAATTAAATTAAATTGAAAAGGCTAGAGGGTTTTGCAAGTGGCGCAAGTTCCAAACAGTCAAATAATAAATAAACAAAAACAAACAACAGCAGGCGAAGAGCAGACCGCGGTGAGGGGGTGTGTGGCAGGACGTACACTCGCTTTTATAGGAGTTGATGAAAGTATACAGGGTGCCCCGCTTCGACTGTCCGAAACTTTAAGGGGTTACCTGTCAGCTGGGAACAAGCAAATCATACAAAATCACATGTGTCTTATCTTCGTCTATTTCGTGTATGTCCGACTGTAAATGATATTTACAAATACCTTAATATTTCAGAAACGGTTCGATATATTATCATGAAACTGTGGATGAATATTAATCTAATTAATTTATAATATGTTACTTAACACTTTTGTAACAATTGAAATATATAGAAAACTATGAACTTTAAAAAAAATGTAAAGTCACGCAATTTTTAGACTATTTTAATACAAATAAATAGATCGTTTTTAATAATTAAATGCTGGGCTATCCGGGTGCCGAATGTGGGCATATTAATGAAATAGTAATATGACACCCTGCTATTTATGTCTCAATTATTAAAAACGATGTAAAGTTGGATGTGTCAATATTCTAAGAATTGAGTGTCTACATTTTTCGTTTCTTTTTTGTAAAACTTGTAGTTTCAACTGCTGCCACTTTGAATAGAATTGTTGCAGAACAATATTTTTTTAAGTAACATGTAAACTGATTAGATTAATATTCACATTAATTGTTATACCTTAAACCGTTTCTGAGTTAATAAGTTCTTTGTAAAATTCACATACAGACGGACAGACAGCAAACGGATTGAGATAAGGCACACGTTATATTGTATAACCCCGTAAAGTTTCGTACAGTCGAAGCTGGACAGTCTGTATAAATACTAACCTTTTGTGAATCTGTGATACCGTTAGGGAGTGTCCAATTTCCAGTATACGACAAAGCCGTGCGGTTTTTTTTAGAAAAACTCGTACCATAGGTCATGGTCCAATCTCCCATATCGTCGCAATGGTAGGCACTTTTGAATATTACATCGTAGGGTCCCTTTAAGATAAAGCAGAATATTATGTTACTAATTACCACAGAAATACTAATTACTATAGTCGGTTAAAATACACAGTG
>JAGFPH010019829.1:0-14816 GCA_018207615.1 Philaenus spumarius
AAAGGATGCCGCTTGGTTAATTGATTCCAAGAAAAAATAATACAGTTCCGTGGGAAGCAAGATTTGATCCCCCCTCTTGCTTCCGCGGCAAGAATCAATCGACAAGGCGGCTTCCTTTGTTACGCTCCTCCTCCCCCCTTTTACCTGCCACAACATTAACACATACAGTAGCACAAATAACATTGCGTCATCCCGAAATGTCCGTCAAATAATCGATGTTTGAGACTTCGGCCAGTTAATATATTTGATTTTGTTGTTTCTTGAAATAGGCCGGTTAAGCCGAGGACCGATTGATCCGAGGCCGGTTAAGAGGGGTTCTACGGTATGCATATCGTATTTTACACAAACTTTTTTCTAATTTAATTCTCCAGGGTGTGTTTCGTAGCTGCTAAAGTACTCACTAGATGGACAATTATGGGAATCCAAATATCTTTACAAGAGAAAAATTCATTCAAATTATATGAAATACAAAACATAACTTTATAATCTAGAACATACAACTTAAGATTTTATGAAAATGAGACGCAATTTAGTTTAGAATATATGAAAAATTGAATTTAAGAGCAGAGTGGAAATTATTGTATTTTATTATTATTAAAGTTTATAAAGATTGTTTAAAAAGTTCAAGATGTACCTAGGTTTTTGTTTATTTCTTTTTAATACTTGTGTTTCACTAGAAGTTCTCTAAAACGTATTGTCCTTTACGAAGCACATGGTCACATATCATTATCCGATGAATCCTTCTAAATCACTCGATGAAATTCGACGATTAAGCGTATATATTTAGTACGTTAGTTAACGTTAACTTTAAAACACAATTTTTTTTTACTTTCCCTTACAAATAATCCATCATTTGTAATAAAACTCACAAACTGCACACCTCCGACCAGACAACCTTTATGCCATCTTAGCTAGCAAATTGAAGCTTTACAATCCCTCTAGACTTCTTCGTTGTTTACCAGCACTGCCATCAATATTAAGTCTGTTCTTTATTTAACTATATACGTTTGGGTTATATTTGATTATGTGATATAGTTCTCTTTGTAATTTATATTTTTTTTTAAATGTATTATAACTGTTCATTATGTGACTTTAAATATATATTGGTTTAACTTTATTTTAATACGCACTGTTCCTTTTTATCAATGTTCAATTTTCACACAAGTATATAACACACTTTTGTTTACCAATGTATTTTCTTATTTATTAAAATTTAAGTCTGCTTTTTAGTTTCATATATATTATAGTCTGCACTTTTTATCTTTACATATTTAAGTTATTAAAATTTACTTGTTTTGCGTCTTTGATTTATTTAAATATATATAAATACAATTCACTAAATTTTGATTACTAGATCTTGCGTCTTTTATCTTACTAGACCCTTCATTCTTTGTCTCCTTATTATATGAATTTACTTGTCCCATCATACTTCTCTATCACATGGATTGCATTGTCACAAGTAGAAACCCAATTTACAGGCAAATTAGCAGAAGTAGAACAGGCAATTATTGAAATTAATAGTAGGAAAATTGAAAGCATAGAAACAAGACTAGATGAGACTATAAATAGTAAAATTTTAAATGAATCTTTAAATAAACAAGAATACACATTAGACAGTAAATTAAAGGAAAATCAAATTAGTCTAAAGAAGTTAACTGACGTTCGGATAATCAAACTCTACTGTAGCTAGTGCTAGCGTAAACAAACAACAATGCCCCCGTCAGTGTCATTCAATTAGCCCTTGGGTATAGAGGCCTACGCATGCCATTACAGTTGCATAGCTTTGTTGATTACATATATTATTTCTCAAGGCCATTATTTTGTCGGTATGCCATAATTCCTTAATACATCATCAAATTACATGAATGAGGCATCATTTTAAAGCTTTCCTTAACCGCTACACCGGAAAAATATACAAAATACAATTATACGAAAAAAAAAATAAAGAATCCGAAAGTATTAGTGATGAAAGATCAAGTAAGTTGTAGGGATATTTTTCTGGCATTGGCAACAATGATGATAACAATACCCAGCTGGAGAATATGCAAATATCTTAAACTCATGTTTAAAAAAATAAATAATATACAATTTAAACACATCTATTCTTTACTTCAACCCTCAACTATGCCCATGACGCACTAAATACGCACTATATGATACTAAATATACAGTGTGTACTTTAAATAAGTGGGATTTACGTAAGTTAGCATGCGAATGCTTCGCATGGGTCAGCTAGTTTGTTATAAGTTGGTTAGTTGTTTTTTCCTGTTATAGTAATTGTCAGGCAAAAAATTTGAAATGCCGTTGCTCCTCAAATTTAATAAGTATTTTAATTAGTAATTTGACTGTGTTTGTGACTTTGACTTAGAAATTCTTGCTTTCATTATATTTTGAATTTGAATGATTGTTATGTTACTCTAACTGTGATTCTATTATATATCAGACTGATTTGTAATATCAGACCTATGTTTTAAATAAAATATTTTTGAGTGTTATTTTGACTGGAAACCTTATGTCGTGCCGTATTTTATCTTTTAACTTTAATAAATAAATTTTTTCAGACATTAACTTTAACTTTAATCAGTTATTTTTTTCTGGCATTAACTTTAACTTTAATGAGTTAAATATTTTGGTTAACTTTCCCAAGTCTGCTGCGACACATGTCAAAAGTGTAGCCTAAACAAAGCAACAATCCATTACACGGTGAAACCAGCGGCATAAGATGCGAAGGAAAAGGAGACCTTGTGGCTGTCGATCTTATGGGACCACTACCTAAGAGCAAGGGTGGTGTACAATATATTTTTATCGTTTTGGACACTTTCACCAAATTTGTAAAATTGTATAACCTAAAAAGGGCAACTTCACAAGCTGTGGTCGACTGAATGTTTAAGCACTACATAACTTCATTTGGAAAACCGAACAAAATTCTAACCGACCACGGAACACAATTTAAAAGTAAACTTTGAATAAATAAATTAGAACAGAATAACATAAAGCACATTTTAAATCCGGTTTACCACCCAATGTCAAACATGGCAGAACGTCCCATCAGGGAAGTCAAACGATGTTTACGAACTTATTGTGCGAACAATCACCGAAGTTAGTCCACGTATATCCCTACGATTAACACTTTTCTGAACAAATACAACACAAGACCACGGGATTTACTCCTAATGAACTCCAACTAAATGTCACCGATAACCAATTTTGGCAAGAAATTATACAAAACCCATTTAGAAACCAAATTCCATTACATAGAAAACTAGAATTAACCAGAAATAGAATTAGGTCAACTCAAATCAAACGAGCTGAGAAATATAACTCCAAACGCAAGATCACTGTGTTTAAGTAAAACGATCGTGTTCTAGTCAAGTCATTTCCGCAATCCAGTTTAGGATATGGCGAAACTGCAAAATTATTCACGATATATGTTGGACCACTAAAAATATTAAAGAAAAGGCAATCTACACTCTCATTGATGAAGATGGAAAAACTTATGGTCCATATCATATCTCCCTGTTAAGACCATACATTGAAGCTAAACCTGTACAGACCACCAATTAGGGCGAACAACCATAAGAATTTACAAACCAGATATCAACCGGAACGCTATACTGAAAATTTAACCTCAATTCGAAATACATATGTTGATAAACAATGAACCAAGTGTTAACCATAACCTATAATGTTACCAATATATAGGCCCGCGCACACCGAACGCGGGAAGCGGGAACGACTCGAATTTTCTAATTCCTAGAAATTTAGTCGCGGGAACTGTTCGCGCGGGATCTTAGGTGGCGCACACACAACGCGGGAAGTTCGCGGCGAACTCAGTCGGTAAGGTGACAGTGTTGTGGTCAGTTGTACTTTGATTTATTCTCTCTACACTTTGTCATAGTAATATTTCATTTTTGGGAAAAGTAAATATTCCAAAATTTTGTTTCAAACGAGACCTAGTTTCGTTAGCCAACGTATAGTTGGAACATATAAACTGGTGTTTTAAAAATAAGAAATTTGAAATTGATAAATGTTCTTATATAGTTCTATTTAGAACTAAATTACGAAACTTTTTTACGCTTACGAAAAAATTCCAAAAAATGTTTACAATTACTTATGAAGGCCTAAAATTGAACTTTTTCCTTTCGTTACTGAACGTTTTTAGTTGCTTGAGCTAATAACTTTTACAATTTTACATCAATAATTTTTTAATTGCATATATGAATTCTTTAAACCTTTCTCTACAAAAAAGGTACAGAACACTTTTGGATTGGGATAGAATTACTATTTTTGGCGAATTGTTAAAAATATGTACCAGTGAGTAGGTGTGTACAATTAATTCATTGATCAAAACAATTAGAATTACAATCAAGAGTAAACACTTTCAACCTACAAAATGCACTGAACACATACCAAGGTGAATCCAAGGGGATGTTAAAATGTAAATGTAACCAAAAGAAATAGCTGTCAACACGTACTCACCAGGTACCTTCAACTCTTTCCCAATCTCGTCCCAAATACGGTCTTTCTTCTTGATGTTTTTGTCGTCCTTATTATTTAAGTCATAAAGGACTGGATAAGTGTACACACACTCTAATAACATTTCTGTTAAATTACTCATAGTTACTCTAAACACACGTCTACACAATCAAAGCACAAAGCACTGCCTACCGAGTACGAGTAGACACCTGTTGTGTGACTAGTGACGGTACGGTTCCCGCTCTATTCGCGCGGGAAAACGCTGCATGCAGCGAACCAGGCGGGATGACGCTGCGTAACGATCCTGCGACATGATCCCGCACGAACGATTCGCGTTTGGTGTGCGCTCTCTCATATCCCGCCGTTGTTTTACAGTCCCGCGCGGGAACTTCCTAGAACTAAATTCGCGTCGCTCCCGCTTCCCGTGTTTGGTGTGCGCGGGCCTTATACTGTGTTTCAATAGTAAATCTATATATTTATAAATATGTTACTTACGTCGTCTCATACACACTGGTTCTTTTTCCCCAACCGGTTTCGCTGCTTCAACTAGTCAGCATCATCAGGGTATATCCGCTACTGCTTCGTTATTACATAAAAAACACTACACAACACACACATATATACAAACATACATTACAAACGCACATATTGTATACTTTATGTCCTGTCAGGTGGCCGGCCAGGTCCGTACATATATATATATATATAGAATCATAGTTTGTACAACACATATATACATATATATATATATGTGTTGTACAAACTATGATTCTATTAAGTGTTACCATAATAAACTGTGTTTCCCCATAAATAATAACAATGTTTCCCTAAATAATGTTCCATACAAACATAGTTAATGTGTATATTATGTGAAGAAACTCAGTGTTTAACCATTTCAAGAGACCTTTGATTTCATATCCAGTGTTCCATGATCAATGAATCTGTACCATATGACTTTTAAACAAAACGGCAAACCAGATGATCATATCATATTATGTTAATGTGTTTCCCGTCCTATATTCCGCGACCAAACAAAAACTATAACCTTACGATGAACTATGTAAGTCCCCAAATCCCCTTTATATACATAAACAGTGTCTATAAACAATTAACTTGTATTTCTAATGTTATGTGTGTTAATCTTAAGAACTTTCTTTAAACCATTATTTTCATTGTTATTGTCTCGTTATTTGTTAGTATTAAGAATTTGTGTCATGTTAGACAAACCTATTGTTACTACTTGTTATTGTTTATAAGATGTGACTTCATCCATTTAAAATAATTTTGCTACAAAGGCTCTGCAAAATCAATTTAAAGGGCATTTGTAATGTACCAAATCCCATCTTACAAAATATTAAATAGCCTGTAAGTAAAAGTAAACAAACCTAGCCTAACCTATTGTGAACTTCCATTTAGCAAAACCTAGTAAAGTATTTAGAAATTGTCAACTACACTTATAAGAACATAATTTAACAAAAACAAATTAAACTAGAACCTCCCACAGATCAGAAACAATATGTACTGTATATAAATTATGAAATAGAACAAAGTGGATTATCAAACCTGACAACAACCTAGCCTAGGAACTAAATCAGTCAAAAACACAGTCAACACTTCACTAACACTTACTAACTATTCTAACATATGAACTTTTTCGTCATGGAATTGACATTCTAAAAGAAATTAATCTTAGCGGATATTGTTTGGTAGGCTTTACTATCCAAACAAAACAATAAGTTTTTATTGTTGGTAAATTTTAGTTTATTTTTAAATAGAATCATTTCATTTCATTTCAAGTAACATTCGACAAGTCGCACAATTTGAATATTTATACTATAGATGAGATTTTATAATACTATTTTAAATTACAAAATGATTTTTAATTACATCCTATCAATCAATTACTAAATTTGCACTTTTTAAGAACAAAAATTATATTTTGAATATCCCAGCATTAAATAGATAAAACCAAGCGTTTGGATGATAGATTCACACCCTTTGAGAGTTGTTTCTCTTTGATTGAAAGTAACAATACCTATTTATATTAAAAATTCACATTGAAGCTATTTATAATTTAAATGTTATTAATTATATTTAGTTAATGTTGCACACAAGCTAGGTTTTGTCGGTTTTAATAAAGTATTGACTGGAGATTTTTAAAAGTTTTTTTTTTTTTGCATCTAGATTTATGACACAAATAGAGATGTATAACAGCACAAATCCCATCAATAACAGAAAACAACAAATTAGGAATAGCTGATACAGCCTACACTAATAGAAGTTTGACCCATATCCAAAAAAGTGCTAACTTGAGGCAGCTGAATAGTATAAAATCAGACGATTTACATAAAAAGGCCTAAACAACAGCAATCAATACCAATAGGTCTAGACAGCAGAAAATTATGCATAACTTATTATCAACAAACCACCCATGTATTAATTAATATCAAAAAACTTCGTAAAATACAGGGAATCAAAAAGTCGCTATCTTGAGGCCGGTACAGGCCTAATTGAAAGGGTAAACATTCAAAAATTTAGACGTTTCCACACAAATCAATTACCTCACAGTACAATAATAACATCACATATCTTTATTTAATATCACTCCATCAAATTCCAAACTTTATTTAAAACAAACCACAGACGAAATTATCTAATAATACCATTTAAATGCACAAGGTTGAAAGACATAACACAATGGACAGAGGAACGGCCCACTTCCATGTTCCCATTCTATATTTAGTTATAAATCTCGATGTATTAAATAAAACAATTAGGCTAAAGATGACTATGAAATTCCACCATTTACAATTATTTGTATGTAAAAAACATTTGTAAATTTTGATATAAACACTAGAGAATATTATATAAGAACAAACTGTTTAAGTTAATTTAAAGGTTCCACGATCCAAGCCGGCCATCGCCGATGACGTTATATTCCTGTATCAAATAAGCTGGTATATATTAAAATCAATTGTAAACCATTTAAATGAAACCTAATTAATTAACAAAATAAATTGAATTTTAACAACGGTACGAATATAAGAAATAGCTAGTGTGGATCCGAATTAATAACTACTTCAAAAGTTAACAAAAAATCAGTACTGAATGCTTCGGCGTAGTAAACCGACCAAAATACAACAAGCGGACGATTCTTACATCGTACTAGGTATTAATGCGCCAAGAGAGGACCGCGTCCTTTTCAAAAGGTGAAATGTTAGTGGGATGAGCGTCTTCAAGAAGTAAAGAAGCCAAAGTGCGCTAACGAAGTTTCTATCGGTATTTGTACTTTAAGAGTCAGTGTTAATGAAAGCAGAGACTCTGCCCATAAATAATTCGAACATTTAAAAGCCAAAAACAATATATAAGGCCTAAAGACCAATTTCCATTTAGCAACAAAACTGCTATTCATTTGTTTTTATTTTAACTTCAATTACTAGAATCAGACATGCGTAACTATAAAATAATATGATCATGCCAGCCGAGTGCCTACCCCGAGGTTAGATTAATAATTGTCTTTATGTTTTGTTATGTTTTGCAGGAATATGTTTTAGTATTTTAGTTATTAGAAATAGTATTTTGAATGTTAGGGTTTTGACCAGTAAGACGGACAAGGAAGTACGGTATAAACACGGAAATTGTAGCGAGGTCACGCGAAGAGTTCGTTAAACGCGGAACACGGAACTCGCTTTGCTTTGGTTTGTTTTAAGATGACAACAAGGAAGCTAGACGGGTTATAAAGTATAATCCGAATCTAGAATCGAGGCCAGAGGATTGTGGTCGATGGGCCAGAGTGGACTGGTCGGGTGACCAGTTAGGGGCTGCGAGTTAGGCCAGTCTGTTAAGGTGTTGGGCCGGTAGCTAGGCCAGTCTGTTATTATCGCGTGTGGCCGGAAAAAGTGGGGCCGGTTCGTCGTGCAAAGTGCGGCCAGGAAATCGGGACTTGGAATTCAGCTCGAGGTTTGGACCATCGAGATACCTGTGAAGACATCAAACTAAGTGAGCAAACCAAAGTATTTCAGTCTATAGTTAGAGTCACGTATTATTCAGAGTTTTGGGATCATTCAGATAAAAGTAACACGCTTTAGTTGCCAATACCGTAATCCAGTCTGTCTTATAAAGGTCAATACCTAGTATAAGAGATGTATGTAGCATAAGTGTAGCTAATGTGAGAAGTTGTGTGTTATCTATAATTGTAAAGGCGTACAAATAAATTAATGTTAAAATAAGTATTTCCACTGAACCGCTGATGCATTATTGTTATTGATCTGTACCTTTGTTGTTAATATAGTAAAGTAGAGTTTGAACCCGGGTGTTAAGGGAACAAGAAATCTTAACCTATCAGTTTTGAACCCAAGTACTTATTTAAGACTGAGCTAAGCCTAAAGGCGTATTTATAAAAAAAAAAACTTTTTGTGCTAAGTCTGATGAACATTAAAAAAGGGGTCTGAGTCCCATATCAACATGGTATATTAATAATTGTGCATTAAAAAATTAATAAAGGATTAATTTATTGTGTTAATGTTAACTTCATTTTGTTTAACTCTCCTTTAGCAATAGTTGAATCTAGAAATTAAGAATCCATAACAATTAAATTTATATATATTCCAAATTATCAGATTGGCTTGAATTGAGTAGGGCCAAGAGGCAATAATATTTCATTCAATAAACAAATGTGTCGACATTTTAATTTATAATTGACTCCGCAACGTGGGGCAATTCAATTTGAAAAGAAAGGGATACAAATTATACTTAATTATAATTTATAGATGTTATATATATATATATATATATATAAAAAAAATGATATAAAGTACTGTACTAGGCCTCTATGTACAAAATGTAAGTACTTAACTTTGGTATGAAATTAGATATTCAATAAATTACAACATTTACTTGAGAAAACATTTGGAACAAGTGGGTTAAAAAATTAGTTGGTTTTAATAACATCAAAAATCTATTTGGGTAAAGAATAAGTATAGTATTTATTTTTGCTTATATAATCCTAGTTGTGAATAATTTAACATTAAAAATATAAATGAAAGATTTAACACTTACTGGCTTTAAAAACTACACTGTCTTGATTGTGCAAATGTATATCTTGTTCAGCTTCCGCTTGAAATGATTGGCACACTGTTATTGTCAATAATTTTCAAAACAATTAGATCACTGCTTCTTACAATAGCATTAGGCAACACTGTATATGGTGTTTTTAAGTTTTTTATATTCAACTGAGTGAAACCAGCATCGGAACCACAAAATGTTCCTTTCACATTTGTGTTTTCATACATCGATAGTTCACACTGTTTTCCTGAAAATTGAAAAACTATTATAATTAATCATCTTTATATAGTCTGATAGTTCTCACTGTTTTCCTGGAAACTAATTTAATAAATCATCTTTCTATAGTATAGATTGATAGTTCACACTGTTTCCTTGAAAATTGAACCTATTACTGTATAATACAAAATATCTTTCTAGAGACTGACAGTTTACACTGTTTTCCTAAATATTGAAAACTAATTTAATAATACAAGGTTAATTTATATTACCTGTTTTTTTCCGTCAAGTGATCCACTAGTATTAAAAACACTACTGCAGTTTCGGACGTATTCAATCGTCCATCTTCTAGTGTAAAAGTCGCTCACATGAGGTCGTTAAACATTAAAAAACTGTTACAACACATTGACATTACAAACTTGTGATTACATTGATAAAGTTAAGCAGTTTATCGATAATAATGGAATCATAAAATTGAATTCTGACCCCACTGTTAAACACAGTAAATCTATAAACAAATTGATTTCAAGCAGTACTGAATTACTATCTAATGGAGATATCAGATATCTAAAGGTCATTAAACCCCAGGCCCCACTCTTAAGAGGCTTACCTAAAATACATAAACCAGATACTCCAATACGACCACTGGTAAACTTTACAAAGGCACCTACTTACAAAATTTGCAAAAAGATAGACCGCATTATCAGGAGTGAAATAAAGTTTGAGAATAATTATAGTTTGAAAAATAGTTTAGAATTAGTGGAGAAAATTAAAGATTTAAAATTTCCTAACACCCATATTTTAGCATCGTTTGACATCGTCAACTTATACACAAACATCCCCGTTTATGAAACAATCAATATTTTGCATGAAAATTTAAGAAAAAACTCCAAACTTCCAGCCAATGCAATTAATGAACTAATTGTCTTAGTCACTGAGATCTTAAAACAAAATTATTTTCAGTTCAATGGTGAATGTTTTACCCAAAGTGACGGATGGGCTCGTCCTTATCGTGTATTATGGCTGAAATATTCTTAAATAACATGGAAAATAAGTACATATTTTCCTTGGACAACAAATATCATAATAAGTTAGTTTTTTATCACAGGTATGTAGGATGACGTTATCATTTTGTTCAATGGTAGTAATAGACAATTGACCCTTCTCCACAATTATCTGAATGGATTGCATCCCAAATTAAAGTTCACTCTTGAAATTGAAGCTAACAAAAACTTAAACTATCTTGATGTCGATATTTCTAAGATTTCCGACTATTTTACATTCAAGATTTACAGGAAGCCTACCACAACTGATCAAACAATACACAGCAGTTCTCATCACCCCATGCAACAGAAACTTGCGGCTTATCACAGTTTTGTGCATAAGCTTCTGTCATTCCCTCTTTCTAAGGATGATTTTGACAATGAAGTACTAACACTTAAACACATATCGGTGTCGAATGGTTATGAGAGTTCCATCATTGATAACTTAGTCCGCAAAAACAAAAACAAAAGAAATATAAAAACACAATTACTGGATAATAACAACGTGAAGAAAAAGTTTACTTCCACGGAGTTTGGTAATTTTCTGAACCACACCTTGCAAAATGAATTAGCCAAAAACAATGTTACCTTAATGTACAGAACAAATAATAAGTTAGGAAACAAATTACAACCGATTATCCACAACAAAGATTATAATAAACGTACCGGAGTCTATAAATTGAGTTGTGATGACTGTCCTAAATTTTATATAGGACAGACAGGTCGTTCGTTTGCCAAGAGCTTTAATAGTCGGAGAGCTGACGACGAATTTAGGGAAGATATTTTGGGCAAGTTAAAATAACAAAAAACTAATATTTTATTATTTGGAGAATCTAGAATCCTGAGTCTGGCAGAGGGTTTGCGGTTATTTTGCTACTGCGCAACCTATGACATCTGCAAAAAAATAAATGAAAAAAATATGTTTTGGGCAACTTGAAATTTATTTAATCTTTAATTTTAGCATCTATTTAACTCAGAAATAAACATGCCAGACGTTCTTTTTGGTTTTAAAGTATAACCAGACCCCTCCGAATATATGTAATAATTATACCTAAAAAATATACTTTGGGCATTCTGAAATTTTTATAGCATGTTTATTAAATAATATTAAAAATACGTGTAAAGCGCCAGACGAACTAAACGGTTATTAATATTTCCCAGACGCGAATACAGATTTTAAATGAATGCGACAAAAAAGTCTTGCGTACCCATAAGTGCTAGAGAGATAGTTTATTGAGACCTGCCGGTAACTGACGGGGCCTTAGCTCGAGTTTACCATATAACGCGGACTCTGTCCATGTAACAGAGTATTTTGGAGTAGTGATTTTTTTAAAAATCAACAAATATAGAATAAATTTATAATAAAAATGCATTATATTAAAATCCTTAGAAAAAGAAAACTTTTTAATTAAAGTATTTTGTATCTTAATTGGAATAATAATTCAAAAATTAACATATTCAATGACTTTTTTTTATTTTCAACTTTTATTAAACTAATATTTGAGTTTGACACGTGTAGTTTCAGGTTATAAGCATAAGCTACATTTAACATAATCTCTAGTCATACGTAAGTCAACAATTACCAATATTTCTGAACTAGCTGTATTGTTAAGAGTTTCCTTTTTTTTTAATTTTTATAATAATTAATTGATTCCCGCTAAAATGATTGAGTTTTAGAGTTATTTTGGCGTGTAGTTTCAGAATACCTTCCCGTGTAGTTTAACTTGCCCAAAATACCTTCCCTAAATTCGTCGTCAGCTCTCCGACTATAAGATTCATATGAGCTGGACAGGTGGTAGAGCGCGAAATATATGGGTGCTTAATTTTAATGTAATTTATTTTATATGGATAGCTGTCCCATTTTGATTATTAGCGAATTTCCATAGGAAAAATGAGCTATTGCAGTGGCTCTTATGGTAAGACCCAAGGTCGGGAGTAGGAAATGAGCACCGATCATGGTCTCCAGAACTCGTGTTGGGGTGTCATTAAAAATCATATATACACAGGGTGTCTTGCAACCATATGAACAAACTTTATCACGTTATTCAGCATGTCAAAAGAAACAAAAAATGTAATATAACATGTGTCCTATCTCATTCCGTTTACGGTCTGTCTGTCTGTATGTGTTTTTTTACAAAATACTTAATATTCTTGGAAGTAGAAAAGATATTGAGCTCAAACTTTGTACACATATTTGTTGCGTAACCTTTTATCACTTTATGAAAAATTAGAACAATATTTTAAATATTTTCAAAATGGCGGCCGTTTAGAATTTTTAATGTCAAATATCTAAAAAACTAAACTAAATATCTAATATCTTATATGGCTAAATATATCACTCGATTTAGCAATTTATATAAATACTAGTAAATCCCCGTGAAAAATCACAGGCGGATTAATTAGATACACATCAGAAATACACCATTTATACAAAATACTATTTAAACAACACACTTTATATAGGCCTACCTAACAATGCAGACGGGAATTTTTAACTCGGTAAATGTGTACAATTATAAGGACTATAAAACTGTATTAATATTTGTTAAGATTTTGTGTTTGTGTATATTATTATATATATTTAAACGAAGATAAAAATATTATCTTTTAATTGCCTTTTATTTCATATTGGTAGATCAAATGATTAAGAAGTTATTAATATTATAGGCTATATTATTAATTGAAGTTGTAAAACATAACTCCAAAGTAAAATCTTCTAAATGTTACTCCACGTAAGCTCTTACGTCCACTCGCTTTTATAGGAGTTGATTCAGATAAACTAACTGTACGTGATAACATATAAAACACTGTTTGATCTAGTTCCGCCTCTCAGCCTTACGGCACAGAAAGAATAATCTTACTCAAAGCCTTAATATACATCCGTCTTCCTTCACGTGAAACTTAAAAGGGGAATATTAAACAAGGAAAATTGATGCGACAAAGAGGTTGGAAGTAAGGGAAACGTTATTTAATTAGGAACTCTGCACCTGAAGTCACACTCCATTTGCTGGGCGCTTAATAACATTAGCAAGTTCTGGGTCTTGCAATGCTTTCGTGCAGGGCTTGTGCTAAACCTTGTAGGTAAAGATCCAAACTAGTATTTAAACAGTTCTAACAGACTACTTTCATAGTAATGAAACCATTTTGCAGCTATTCAGCACCGTCGTGAATAGACCTATTTCAAAAATTGTTGGTTGAAGCCCTAGAACATAGACCTGTAAACTTAATTTTTGAAATTTGCTCAACTCACATCAGCGGTTCAGCTGCGTGGTCGAATTATTTTTTATTTTAATTCTAGTTTCGTCTAGTTTTCTACAGGTACATAGCTTAACACACTAAACACCGCCACTACTCGTTCATTCACATTGGGCTTTAAAATTTCTCGTTTGGCTAAATGAGCCAGGAGGGGCAAGTGCCCCACCTTGGTTATGCCCATGCCTACAACCCATGCCAATAGGGAAGCATCCAACTGTATTCCAAACAGGCGACTATACGAGTATATATTATTATCACTTTTATAACTAAAATGTATATTTAAACTATCACTTAAGGACTCTTGCAACCTGTCTCTGCCAAAAGTGGGATAGCCTAAAATTTCTCAAAAACAGATTTTATAAAAATAAGATTGGTATAGTTTTATAGAGATAATTCCCTTAGCTTAATGATTTAAATGTGTACATTAATATATTTAATCAAATTTTGTTTGCTTATTTAAATCCAAGCCGTGTTAATATTCCCCAGTCAATTTTGTTATATTGCAGCGCTAAAGCAACTAGGTCGTACTGTCAATTAAAACAAGATTAGATTTAGTTGCTCTTGGCAAACGGGTGAATGTGATTATACAGTCAGCTGATTGCTAAGGCTGTGTCAATACCTATTAAAGTCTGTATTCGCTTACTCGTATTTTGACGTGTACAAACTGAAACTATATTTATTTTTAATTACCACACTCGTGGACTGAATATGTAATGTTCAGATCCTTTACTCTGGAATATTTTTTCGGAAGCCCATTAGTTT
>JAGFPH010019830.1:4046-14813 GCA_018207615.1 Philaenus spumarius
GAGCCTAAACCAGTCGTCCGATTTTGATGAAATTTGGTATGGATGTATTAATCCACGGTATCTCCAGGCGTTTTTTTCATTTTTGTGAATTTTTTATTTTTAAGGATAATTTTCCCATAAAAACCCTTAAAATAACGGAAAAATCAACTTTTCTCAAAAACGGCTCTAACGATTTTGATTAAAATTTTATAGTTTATTAGGGACCTAAAGTACTATAAACTGTAAAATTTTGATCAAAATCGTTCGAGCCGTTTTTGAGAAAAGATGGTTTTTCCGTTATTTTAAGGGTTTTTATGGGAAAATTACTCTTAAAAATAAAAAATTAAGTTCCTATAATGAGGGAGAAAGTATGTGTCAGTTTCCTGATACCGTTTATTTTCTTCTTGAATGTTGTTTAAATTCTTTTTATTATGATATTTTTTGATTTAACTAGATGAATTGTTTTATTAATTAAGTTCTTGAAGTGTATAGTAATGTGAATGGTAACAAATTTAGTTAAAACTTCCGGCTTAAAGTATCCAATAATACACAGTGATTAATCAAAATAACAAATCAACAAATTTACTGTAATATGTAATACATACTACTTTTTAGGTATTAGTTGATTGATAATACTTCTGTTAAATATTTAAACCTAAAGTATTTTATCTTTACTTTTTTGAACGATTATAAATGTTTAAAAAAATCTTTTTTTTGACATTTGTTTACAGAATTGATTCCGTAATACTCACAAAAACATTCTGTTTAGTAATTTTCAAGTGAGAAAGGGAGCACAGTGTAGAAACTTTAGGTTTCCTCCTGTAATATCCAATTCTATTAAGGATGTTTTATGAGAATAGCTGTTACGTAATCTCGTAATAGCTAACAACAAACATTTGGGATACAAGAACGTCGTACTTTGCAAGTTGTTTAACCTTATTCAAATTTATACAAACTGTTTAGTGTTGTTTAGTGTTTTCCTTTAAGGTGGAGGGAAAAGTTCTGGGGTTACAAAATATGACTCATTCTAAGTTAAACTTTCTACCCTAATTATATTTAAATTCAAAATTATTAATGCTGTTATTATTTTCCTTTTAGTAATATTTTGTTTATATAATTACAGGTTCCTCCTAAACAAGGCTGTGGGTCATTAAAAGTATCAACACTTGTATGTTTTTTTTATAAATTAAAAAAAAAAACATTTCTTAGTCTATCTGGATGAAGTTTTTTAAGTTGTCAGAAAAACATTTTAAAAGATACTCTTATAAAATATTTCACATTAAAAATAATATTAAAATAACAATCGTTTATATAATTTTTCAGAGTTACAGGTAGGTCATATTGCAACAAAACTGTTAAATTTGTATTTTTATTAAACTAAACGTTCACAGGAAAAAATAATATACAAATATAAAATTATGCCGTTTTACTTAGACTAAATCTACAAAATGTGGAGGGAAACAAACTGCAAAAATAAGAACATTCTATAATAAAAAAGCACTCTAAGTATAACATGTCATGGAATTTGGTTTAAATACTTAAAGAAACGACTTTAAAAATCTACTTAATCAACATTTATCCATCAAAAAGTTACAGTTAAAAGACAGTTAATTATATGTAAAATAAAATTATATAAAAATGTATGGTATGTATTACATATCTTTTAGGAAGTATATCTTCAGTGATTCGTTTGGCTTCAACATTTTTTTGCTCATTTCACACACTATTAATACACTTTTACATTGTAAAAATAAGAAGACAAACACTCCAACATTATAATATGAAAAACGTTAATTTAACTAAGGTAATTTTGTTGGTTATATTAACGTTTTTCATATTATAATGTTGGATTGTTTGTCTTCTTATTTTTACAATGTAAAAGTGAATTATAAGTGGTGAAATGAGCAAAAAAAAAAAAAAAGAATCACTGAAGATATACTTCCTAAAAGATATGTAATACATACCATACATTTTTTTAATGCGAAAACCTTGAGCGGTTAACATTGCCTTTTTGAAATACAGTATATACAGGAGCTTCGAAGAATATCGTAGAGAAAAAAAAGATATAAGTAAATTAAATGATCATATGCTTGATTATTTGTCCAAAAAAATTAAAACTTAAATTGATATCAGCAAAATGTGGTAAAAATTATCGTTCATTACAACTCATCACACAGTTTATAATTCGGTACTTTATCTAATTTAAAGTACAATATACTACCGAAATACCTTACTTACGGACTAATAGTGAAAACATACTACTTATTGATAGTACAACTCTATGATAGTCCGGTCAATTTAAACCAAAAAATAAGAGTAAAGCTACATAAATTCCCACCAAGCTGAAAATTAGTAAGATTGTTAAAAATATGATTAAAAATAAAATTTGAAAGTTCCCCATCTTTCACCTGTATGGAAAAAAAATTATTCAAGGTCAAAGGTCAAAAAATAAGTTTTTCGCGATTTTCAGCAAAACGGTAAGTTTTATCATAAAAATATTTCAGAAAAAAATTGTAGATTATAAAATTATCTACAAAAAATGTATCAATACTTTTTTTCCTACGAACCACCGTTTTTGAGATATAACGATTCAAAAAGTTGTAATCGTCATAATATGCATGACTACGCCACGTATATACATCTCTATAGTTGTAATATATGTTCAAATATTTTTCTATCGGTCATTGTAACTTACACTTATAATACACTACATCGCGTTGTGTGGGATAGCGAAGAAACATTTAACGTTATCTTAGATAAATACAGTATATACTTCGACATTTTGGTTCCAGAGTTACTGTCGTATTTGATGGCTATAATGATTGCACGAGAAATACCAAAACTGCAGAACAACGTCGTCGAACTTTAGCAACATCTACATCAATTGATATTTTATTTGATGGAAATATGACAGTTCCAACCACTCAACAAAAATTTCTTACAAATACTCACAACAAGTCTCGGTTCATTTCAATGTTGAAAGAAAAATTTACTGCTGAAAATAATATTGGTAAAACAAGCTAATAATGATGCTGATGTATTCATAATTGAAACAGCAATAGAACAATTCAATTTGACAAATACAACTATTGTTGTTGGTGAAGATGTAGACTTACTCGTATTACTCACTGCTCGAACTCCAACTGAAAAAACTACTTTCTTCTTAAAACCAGGAAAAGCTCAACATCAATCGGAAATATATTCATCAAAAAGTTTATCTACTTTTGCAAAGTGTCAAAATCATGTACTATTTTTACACGCAATAACTGGCTGTGATACAACATTTGCATTTTACAGAAGGGGTAAAATAATAGTTTTCAAAATGTTTGAAAAACAAAATTTAGTTCAATATGCTGAAGTTTTTAAAAATAGTAATTCAACTCGACAAGAAATTATCACTGACGGCATTCGCTTTCTTCTTTCTATGTACGGAGCTCCTAAAAAAACTACCTGCTTAGATAAGTATAGATATGCATGTTTCGTTAAAAATACTAAAAGTAAAAAACAAGTACAATTAGCTTGTCTTCCTCCAACCTCAGTTGCTGCTCATCAACATCTTTTTCGGATATATTACCAAGTTCAAGTGTAGCTTGGTTATCAGCTAGACCCTACAGACTGGGGTTGGAAGTTGGTCAACAATTCATTAGAACCAGTCCAAACTTTACTTCCACCTGCGCCGGAAAAAACTGCTGAACACAATTTATTGCAACTGCAAAAAGGGGTGCAGTGATAAATGTGGTTGCAAAAAAGTCGGACTCTTTTGTCCTATGGCATGTACACATTGTCAAGGCCGGTCGTGCTCTAATATTGAATCACCAACAGTGGGGGATCCGTTTGATTCCTACGAGGCGACATGCGATACATAGCTATTAACGCAGCTTAGATGTACTCAGGATGAAAATGAAGAAGAATAAGAAGAACAAGAACAAGACGAACAAGAACAAGAACATCAAGAAGAAGAACAAGAAGAATAATTTGAAAGTTACGACTCGGACGATTAAATTTCACTACTTTTTTTTAACTTAAATTGCTTTTATCTTTTCAATCTCTGCTATTAGCCATTATTTTTGCAATAGTTTCAAATTAAACAGGATCACAACAGACCCGTGGAATAGGCCTACTGGGGAAACCACGTCAAAAAAACGCGCTAAGTACACTACCTCATAGGTGGCGTGGAAACGTGTGCATTATGACGATTACAACTTTTACAACTTTTTGAATCGTTATATCTCAAAAATGGTGGCTCGTAGGAAAAGAAGTATTGATACATTTTTTGTAGATAATTTTATGATCTACAATTTTTCTCTGAAGTATTTTTTTTTTTATGATAAAACTTACCGTTTTGCTGAAAATCGCGAAAAACTCATATTTTTGACCTTTGACTTTGAATAAATGTTTTTCCATACAGGGGAAAGACGGGGAACTTTCAAATTTTATTTTTAATCATATTTTAAACAATCTTACTGATTTTCAGCTTGGTGGGATGTAGCACCGAATGTCTAAATTGACCGGACTATGAGATCATTACTGCATTACTTTAAACAGTAATACATGTTAAGAAAAATTTATTATTGTATTCAAGTTGTAACATTTGTATACTTGTTTTACAAAAATATATTTAGCAAGTACATTATGAAGGGGAGCCTACTACATTGATGAATTAGGAATTATTTATTAAAAAGAGCCAGTTTTCGATTAAATTTACTAAAAGCCTTCAAACCAAAATAAAAGTGATACCGTTATTTTATACGTTTGACATATAGCTGCCAGTAAGGAAAATTTAATCAGTTCTACCCTACATCGATCAGTATTTTTTGATAGCACAGCATGAGGTTAATGGTGGTTTAATGACAGACTATAGATATAATATGTCTGATGCTGTTTAGTTTAAAATAAAATTCAACAAATAAAATTTACATTTTAAATGTTATTATATTTTATAATTAATAAGTTATTTATAATATATTTTTTTACTAAATAATTAACTAAGTTTATCTATTTGTATAAGTTATTAATGACATTCACAAGTACGTACATAGATTCATGAGTTTATTGTTAATACATAAATAGTTCAAGTAAGTTCACATTTATTAATGTAAATTATACATTTTCAAGCAATGTCATAATTTGCATTTACAATTTTTGATAAATTTTAGTTTCATATTTATGAAAATAACGTTTATTATTTTATTGAAAAAAGTTATAACTAATAGAGTATAATTAAAGGTATACAGTTATTTTACTTCTTTATAGTGTATGTTTTTAGTCATAATTATATTACATACTACCTGAATACCTGTGCTTCGATACATGGAATTTGTTGTTATCATCACTGTGATTCATAATTAATTGTAATATTTTATTATCATTTTCTTTATCTATTATATCACGAAAGTAAATTATAACATGTATTTTCAATAAGTTTGGTATTTATTGTTCACTGGCTGCCCGTAAATCGTCTTAGTCACGGTATGTGTGCTAAATAAAACAATTCAATAAAACAATAAAAGATTCAGAGTGAAGAGCGTCTTCTTTTTCAACCGCTAAATCTACAGACAGGTAAATCACAATCTTAACTGCATGTTTGCAGATCACCCAGATACGTCTTTAATATGCGAATGCATGGATCGGGTTAGTTTTGATCAGCTTACGTCTAAAATATTTAAAATATTATGTCTAAAATATTTTCTTAAAATTAATAAGTGACAAATTTCAGTTCTCTAGCTATAAGGAAAGAATACCAATTAATATTTATTGTTTTTAAGGGTTGTTATTACATTTTCAACCCTTAGCAGCAAGTAACAAAATGTAAAACTGGTTTATGTATCTAGTAGGAAACAAATGTACACCATGTCTGCTCTCTAGCTTTAAAGAAAGTATAAAAATAAAATACATATTTATTGTTTTTAGGGGTTGTTGTCACATTTTCAAAACTATAGCATCACGTAACAAAATATAAAACTCATTTACTTTTTATATGTGTTTGTAAGAAATAAATGTAAAACATTTCAGCTTTAAAGAAAGTAAACAAACACAATTTTTTGTTTTAGGGGATGTTTCAACCTTAAAGGACAAATATTTTAAAATCCTATCTTAGTGCGCCTCTAACACTTATTAGCAATACGTGTACCAAATTTCACGTTGCTTGGCGGTATTAAATTGATATTTATTTTTATAGGGGTTGTTATTAAGGTAAAGCGACAACAAGACTGTGCGATAAAACTGCCAAGGGTCATCGGTTTACCTGGTTTGCAGGGTACGACATCACGACTGTGGTGCAGCTGCGAGTGGGCTCAGTCTTGTTGTCGTACTCTGCACGGCTTGACCGGGGTAAACCTTGATGAGGGTTTGAAAGTTTGTTTGTTGAAAAATAAACACTTTATTTCGTAAAATCGGAAAAATATTTAACGAAATACACCAAACATATGTATTTCAGCCTTTCTCAAATAAGGTGTTAGATTGTTCATTACTGCTTTTGGGATATTTAAAGCTTATAAAAAGTATTGTTTTCCAGGCAATACTTATGACAGTTTGGCGAAAAAGCTCTAAAAGATTTATTTTTAGACCGGGGTAAATCTTGATGAGGGTTTGACAGCCAGTGGTGATAATATTTAGCCCGTACCCCTGCGTACTCAGCAAATTTACAATGCATATACATGCAAAATACATGCAATGTTCTCATGCAAAATACTGTAACTAAACAGTTTAGGTAAATCCTTTAGTTTTTTTTTTATTCTAATTATATAAAGTGATAATACGACGAAATATTATAATTATACAAATATTATAATCATACTGTTATCGGCAACATACTGTGATTAAACAGTTTAGGTAAGACCTCTAGTTTTTTTTTTATTCTAATTATATAAAGTGATAATACGACGAAATATTATAATTATACAAATATTATAATCATACTGTTATCGGCAACATAATGTGATTAAACAGTTTAGGTAAGTCCTCTAGTTTTTTTTTAATTCTAATTATATAAAGTGATAATACGACGAAATGTTATAATTATACAAATATTATAATCATACTGTTATCGGCAAAATATGTGAAGTGACTTTAAAGGTGTAAATATTGTCTAGCTATGAACTCAGTTCTTGTATGGATAAAGTTTTCTTCAAGACAGCCTCGCAGGTAGACGCGGAGGGATTAGGGGCTGGGACCTCGCGCAGAGTACGACTTTACGACTGAATCGCTAATGAGATTCGGCAACGTCGTAATGTCGTACCCTGCAAATATTTTTATTGCCCCCCAAGGGTTCCAGGTAGCATTCAGTCGTGTTGTCATACAACCGTTATTAAATGTTTACCCCTTAGCAGAACGTGATCAAATATATAAAGCTAGTTTGTTTTTTTTATAAACCATTTTGTAAGAAATAAATGTAAAACATTTCAGCTTTCTAGCTTTAAGTAAAGTATGAAATTAAATATTTATTGTTTTCTACTACATTTCTGATGTTACTACATTTCCACCCTTAACAGAACGTGATAAAATGTTAAACTGGTTTATTTATCAATGTGTTGTATCTTGTAAGAATTATTTGCAAAATTTCAGCTCGCTAGCTTCAAGGAAAGTATACAGATTTATATTTATTGTTTTTAGGGGTTACTATCACATTTTTAACCCTAGAAGCACGTAACGAAATGTACAACTGGTTCATTTTTTTAATGTATCGTGTAAGAAATAAATGTAAAAAAAATTAGCTTTCTAGCTTTTAGGAAATTTTAACAAACATTATTTATTGTTTTAGGGGTTGTTTCAACCCTTATAGGCAAAATATTTTAAAATCCCTTCTTAGTGCGCCTTTAGATCATATGAGCAAATGTGTAAAAATTTCACGTTCTTAGGCGGTATGTAAATAATATTTATAATTTTAAAGTTTGTTACTACATTTTTAGTTGAAAGAACGTGATAAAATGTAAAAGTGGTTTATTTTTGTGTACATATCTTGAAGAAATAAATGTAATCAAACTCAACTTTCTAGCTTTAAGGAAAGTATGAAAATTAATATTTATTGTTTTAGGGGTTGTTTAGGAGCAAGTAACAAAATGTAAACTCATTTACTTTTCACATGCGTTTTGTAAGAAATAAATCTACAAAACTTCTGCTTTAAGGAAAGTAAACCAACAACATTTATTGTTTTATTGGATGTTTCGATCCTTAAAGGCCAAATATTTAAAAATGATACTTAGTATGCCTCTAGCGTCTATGAACAGCATGTGTACCAAATAAATCACGTTCATTGGTGGTATTAAATTGAGATTTATAGTTATAGGGGTTTTCTAAATTTTCGCTTATAAGCAGATCGCGATCAAATTTAAAACTGGTTTATTTTTTATGTGTATCTTGTAAGAAATAAATGCAGAAAATTTCTGCTTTCTAGCTTTAAGGAAAGTATAACAAACGACGTTTATTGTTTTAAAGGTTGTTTCAACCCTTAAAAGGCTAAATATTTTAAAATCCTTTCTTAGTTCGCCTCTATGAGCAATATGTGTAAAAAAGTCAAGTTCTTAGGCGGTATTCAATTAATATTTATCGTTTTGTCGTTGTTACTACAATTTCACCCCTTAGTAGAACTTCACAAAATGTAAAACTGGTTTAATTTTTATATGTATCGTGTAAGAAATAAATGTCACAATTTTAGTTTTCTAGCTTTGTGGAAATTATAACAAATAGTACTTATTGTTTTAGAGGTTGTTTCAACCCTTACAACCCAATTATTTAAAAATCCTTTTTAAGTTCGTCCCTAGCCCTTAAGAAAATTACGTGTACCAAATTTCACGTTCCCAGGAGGTAGTGTTTTTGAGATATTTAACAAAAAATGTTTACCGTTTTAAGGGGTTTTCAACCCTTACTGGCCACATATTTTAAAATACTTTCTTATTGCGCCTCTAGTGCCTATGAGCAATATGTGTAGCAAATTTCAAGTTCATAGGTGGTATGGTTTTTGAGATAATGTGATCAATGAGTGAGTGAGTGATTATATAATATATAGATTATTTCACGTATTTGATTTCCATTTTAAGTTTTCTTGGATAGAAAACCAAATTATTAGATGCAACAGTTTATGGGTTTTAATTTGGGAGTAAGACCAAGTGGATTAGTAGAAAACAACAGAAATGTAGGACATTAAAAATACAATAAATACTTTTCAATTAAATAAATAAATGACAACTTTTTGTAATATTTCACAAAGCTTTATTGAGCCGTGCCGACCTAGGTTTCGCCAGCTACAGCATTATCGAAGGCAACTTAAAGACTAAAGGAACAAGAAAAAATCCAACACACAGCAGTTGGGTACAGGTAGGCCAAAATACCGTTAGGTTAGGGATGGGGGAGGAATTGAACTGGTCAATAACAACGGTTGTAGAAGTGGCGAATTGCTTAAATCTATTTGTTCGTTTAAAACTAAACTTACGTCCTTATTAATTAACCTCTTAATTTCTAACATTTCCTTAATTGGATTTTTTCTTGTTCCTTTAGTCTTTAAGTTGCCTTCGATAATGCCGTAGCTGGCGAAACCTAGGTCGGCACGGCTTAATAAAGCTTTGTGAAATATTACAAAAAGTTGTCATTTATTTATTTATAATGGAATTTCACCAAGAACCAACGGTCGTTAGTATAAATACTTTTCAATTACATATTTTTATGTATTTTGAAAACAAAATATATGTAAGGATGGAAGCAAGCAATTTATTTTTGATTTTTTTGCAATATTGATGTTTAAATCTTCTAAGTAAAGTTCACGTGTGTTTACTTGTTTCTATAATTTTAAATATTAATTTTTTTGTCGAAACCTTATAATCGACATTTAGTTCTGATTATTTCGGTTTTTAATTAGCATATACTTCATAAGGTTCCTAATGAAATGCGCCATCTAATATCAATCTCTTTAACTAACATGACAACTGTTAGTTTGATTGTTTAAATTCCATATATAAAAGTATTATAAACTGTAATGTATAAACCAATGTAAATAAGTAAACGTAATTATCTGAATTAAATCAATGTAATAAATCAGGTAAGTACTCCTAACTTGGGAAATATTCGCACAGATCAGCTAGTATTTTTGATTTGTATTTACTCTTTAAAACTAAACGAAACACTGCTGTACTGCCGACCACTCACATTGTTTTAATACCACACAAAAGCAAATCTATCAGGGTAACTTAAAAATCCCACTTTATAATTTCCCTTAATTATTTTTCCTTTCTGATGAAAGTTTTTATTTTGAATTCAGTTAAATATATCTAAGTTATAGTGGGTTTCATACAAATAGTTTAGACTAATGCAATATTGAAAAAAAACCGTGTGTGCTTAAGTGCTTAAGACCACAGGTTGGAGGTGATAACTTCTATAAACGATTTATAGTTTTACCAGTAAGAATATTAGAGGAGGTTAAGAGTTAAAAAATTACACAAGTCAATATATTGTAAAATATATTATATAATATTTAGAAGTTGCATTATCAATTATTAAAATAACAAATTACTCTTAACTCCTAAAAATTGTAAGTAATTTAAGTATATTTTCAGTTATCATTATATTTAATATATTTTTTCATATTATACATTACACATTTTTACTCCATTTTAAAGGTGTATATACTATAATTATATCAAATTATAAATAATCAATATGAAAATTGACCATATTCCATTTGTTAATTCAAAATAGATTGACTAAAGTCTTTAGCTTTGACTAAAAAAAAGTAATACGGTTAAACATTTCTTAGAGTTTATAAGAAATTGTAGAAACTATACAATTTTAAAAACTGTT
>JAGFPH010019832.1:2066-14811 GCA_018207615.1 Philaenus spumarius
TATATTACGTTTTTAGACCTAAATGTTTCAGTTAATTTTTAATAACTCTCAACTCTAACAAAATAAATAGCCTACTAGTTAAACTTTCAATAACTCCCAACTCTCACAAAATAAGTAGCCTATTAATTCAACTTTAAATAACTCCCAACTCTCACAATATAAATAGCCTAAATATATATTTTGACTTACCGTCTACAATATTCAATTTGCTATCGTAAACGGCTTTGTTGGGCCCAACCAGTCGAAGATTTTTGAATTGACTGTTTTATCTTTTTTAACTAATGTATCGTGTTATTTATTATTGTGTTATGTTAGTGTACTGTAATGAGTGTTTCGTGTTAATAAGTGACAAAGGATATCCTGCTGAAAATACTTGAAAATGGCTGAATAGCTGAAACGGCCGTCGTATACGATAGCAAATTGAATATTGTAGACGTTAAGTCAAAATATATATTTATTATATCAATATTCGGAATGGCGACAGACGTTTTGATAAATAGCCTATTAGTTTAACTAATAACTCCTAACTCTCGCACAATAAATAGCTTACTACACTCGATTCCACGTTCACCGTAGTACAAGTCTTACGGGAGAATAGACATGCTACTACCATTACAGCGAACATCACGTTTATTGTCATGCGGGTTGCGTCAACTGACCGAGCGTTGCATGGGAGTTGATGTGTTTTAGTTGGCTATTATCGCTGAGACTGTCGTAAGGATAACATGGCTTATGGGCGCTCTGTACGGCACGGTGAGCGTGGAATTGGGTGTAGTTGGAGGAACTACTAAATAATTAATAACTCCCTTAGTAAGCACTGCACCAACTACCAAGTCTATTTGCAGTTATTGTAATCTTCTCTCTATAATTTAAATCTTTTGTTGAAAAAATGTTTATTACAATTTTACAACCAACTCCTACACTAACGGTTTCAAAATGAGGTCGGGAAGTAAAATCTGCGAAGATTCAGCAGATTTATTGAGTTTTCATTCAAATATTGCAGTTCATTTATTGGATGTATATTTGTTCCAAAAAATCTAATTAAAATATCACTGTTTTTCTTTTCATTAGTAGTACAGTACCGTATATATTATTCTCTTGATGTATCAGTAGAATAAGTGAAATTCTGGTCAGCTTTGTCGCTATTTTGGAAAGATTTCCAATAATCAAGTAACTTCTGTTTCAGCCAACTTACCATTCATCGTAGTCGGCCACGCAGCAGGATGGTCTTCTCCGTCCATACCCATCATAACATCACCTGATTTCTATCTGGACGTAACCTCAGACCAAGCGTCATGGATGACGTCATTATTGCCTCTTGGAGGATTTTTTGGTCCTTTGGTTTCCGGAACTCTACTAGATATTGTCGGCAGAAAGCGGACGATTACTGTAAATATGGCTGTGGTAAGTTATTACATCTGTTATGAACAATTCACTCGCTTTGCTTGTTGGAAGCATCGTCCAAGACCCCTAGGGGTTTTCATAAGAAAATTATTTAGCCGTGGGTAACCATAAAAAATAGACACGCGAAACCGACCCGACATTCTAATATTTCAATTATATATATAAATATTTTAATGTAAAAGAGAATAATTAAAGGATTATCATATGATTTATAAATGAATAAACCTCCGATAGAAAAAACCCAAGAAGGTTTAGGCTCTGGCAACACTATCAGTTAGCTTTCGTGATTAGAGATGTGGCAAACTGGCAGTTAGCTTTTTTTTGTGATTAATGTTTATAGATGTTTCATCATTGTCAGTTAGTTTTTCTGTTAGATAGATCTGACAATGCTGTAGAGGTTTTTAAAACATATTTAATTTCAAAAAAGCCAACTGCACTGATCAGTTTTAAACTTTAAGCTTAAACTGAGTTTAACTACTGGTGCACATTCTTGTGTCGCCACATGAAACCTGAGTAATTTTAGAGCTTTCCCCTAGTAAAAATTCAAACTTGTAATACAGTAGAATCTCGATAGCAAGACTCTCAAGGGGATTTGGGAAACAGTCTTGTAATCGAGGAAATCTTCTAGTTGAGGTTCGCGCTATCAAGGTTAATGTTGAATAAAAGTCGTACGATCAAGGTCACCGTTTTTCTGAAACGCCTTTACAGCAAGCGCATTTTGAATCAACCCTCACTAGCAAGTTTTGTTTTAAAAAGTGCATTTATTATTGTTTTACAGTAACAAATGTAGGCCTACTGTAATGTAACTGGTTAGTAAATAAAAACGCACATTTAAAATCATTTAAAATTTGTACAGTACATAGAAATAAATTATCAGTATATTGTACATAGTGCTGTACACTTATAATTGAATAAACGAAAAATGAACATTAAATTACTGTAATATAAAAACTGATAGAAACACAAAAATGTATTTAACTTAAACTAAAAAGAACTACATAATTAACTTTACATAAAATGTATGATATAAACATATCGTGAAGTAGACGAAAATACAGCTAATGTGTGGGCTTCAATATTATCCTAAATTTTTTTTTTAACGTCCTGCTGTTTTGCACTAATGAAGACGGGACCTACAGTTTTACGTGGAATCCGAACCACAGCCAATGATGTCTGTTAAGAAACCATTTAGAAAATTATTTAGGGTCAATGGGAATTAAACCCGGAATTTTGCCATTGATGGTTGCCATGACGATTGATAAAGCTTTCACGCCTTAACAACCACGGCCATCACGGCTTTATTATCCTAAAGATGTACAAGTAAATAATTTTGGTTTGTTTTCAGATGTAGTCCAAGCTCATTGATTGATTTTATAACACTTCAGTGATCCCGGTCGGGAAGGGGAGGAAGCTGGGTTTTCATGTTTAGACCTGAGCCTAAGACATCGGTTCCTTCAAAACATCCGTTCCATAGAGTCACTACTCTGCACTGGGAAGAATGAAGTCGTGCTATAAAGGTTCCGTTGTGTGAAACGACTTACTACTGAGGTTAAAGTCTTGATAAAGGTTCGATTTTACAAAAAGACGTATAGGGTAAGAGTAGTGATCTGTATTGGAACAAAACTCTGTGCTATTAAGTGTTACGGAAATCTCAGGGAACTAGAAAATGCACTTGTTACCGAGGATGTTAGCGAGTTTCTACTGTATTAAGTTTGCTGTTTGCAATTATTTCATGGACGTCAATATTAGGTGCAATTCACAGTAAAATTTGCGTTTTGATCAGGGCCATCACTAAAGTATGTTTTTTTTGGGGAGATACTAAATTTTGCCAACTCATGCAAATTTCCCGACCTGCAAAATCTACTGAAGAAAGCACATGCAATAACATAATCAAGAGAAATAGTTGTTTAGGAATTATTGATAAACAATTTATACTATTATGATTTTAATCGTTCTGTATCAATTGAATAAATTTTTGTCACGATCTGTTTTCTAAAAGATCTAATATTATTTTTAAATAAATGAATCTGTAAGCCAGTGTCGGGTATCGGACGGCACAGACTTTAGTAACACAAACCGCCATTTTGGTTACGGCTAGCTTAAAAAATTAGTGAGTGACATTTATTTTATATTCTTTGATTTTACGTGTCACATGTGGGTTTGTATTTTTTTGTAAATTTTTAGTAATATCGAAATTTTTCATTTTGGGAAGTAGGACAAAGTTCCAATTTTTCATAAAAGACACTATAGGTGAGCTGTAAACAGCTCCAGAAGGTTTTTGAGGTTAAGTTCATACAAAAGTTAAGGTGGGAACTTTAAGAAACTGTATATCGCTACCACTGCTCCCTCGGTTTGTAGACGCCTTTGCTCATAACCAGTTCATACTTTACAAATGTTAAAATTATTTGTTAAGCTGCAAAGTGTGTGTTGCAGGCTCTGCTGGGTTGGATTGTCATGGGCTGTGCGTGGTCAGTAGAAATGTTATACATTGGACGCTTTATATGTGGCTTTACCCTGGCTATAACTTTCACTACAGTGCCTATATATATAGCCGAGATCTCAGAGGTAAGCGGGAACACTTCAGATGGTATAACAACTTTATGTAGTGATTTAAGAAGAAGAAGCAACCTGACCAGGGCCAGAAATATGAATATCTTGTTCCCTGCAAAAGTGAAGATAAAATTACATTTTAAAATAATTTAAAGCAAATGATTAAAAGCACGCACAAGTAAGAAAAGTTAAGGCAATAAAAAAATAATATAATATTGCTAAGGGATATGTGTATTTTTTTTTATTTAGGCATGAAATATTAATAAAATTAACAAAAATTTTCTTTTCTCATGCTAGTACATGCTTTTGAGCTAGGCTAGGAAAACAGACTTGTAAGTTTGTACTGCGTTCTGAGCACAATGTGAGCAACTTGTGTACCACCTTTAAAGAATTTATGATGACAATTTGGAATGCGTGCTGGGCTAAGACGAGATGGTACATACAATCCTACAAGAAATGAAAGTTTACCAAGTACAGCAAAAGATCTGTAACGTTACCTTATTTAAAGTTGATATTGAGCACCTGAGTTAGCTATTTACAGGATATACAATAAATACAATTCGTATAACAAACAGTTTGTTTATTACTTTAACTGTAAACTTATATTTAAAAAATTTATATGCCCTTAAGTAAAAGATAAAAATTTATGTGCCCTTAGTTATAATTAAAAAAGAAAATTTAAGAAAAGTTTACATTTACAATATTGATTTTGATTATATTTAAAAGATCCCTCCCCTAAAGTAAAATTAGAAAAACCCTCCCCATTTATAATACAACATTTATTACTATTTATTACCTTTTCACAACATTACAAAATTAAACATATAGTACCATGGATTTATTATAACTCTTGTTTTGTTGGCCAACCTTAATACTAAGTGAAATTAAATAATAAAAATAATGGCGTTTAATAATTTAGTGAGACGTCTCTCATATAATAAATAAAAAAAACTTTTAGATTTTTAAATTTGGAATGAAATCCTTTGAGGATTGTGGTTCGAAAAATTTGCTAGCGGTCCCTTCCAAGTTATTTAATTAAACAAAATTTACATACAGCCTTTATCAAATTATCTTTGTATTTTTTTTTTGTCATAAGACAGCCTTCATTAATTCTACTTTTCAAACATATAATTACTATTTTAAATTATATATAATTATCCATTAATATTCACTGATGTTTCACAAATTTGGATTTTTACACTCATAGTTCTTCTGAAGGCACAAATTTTCAAAAGTTAAGTTTATTCAATTTTTGTGAGTCATTGTTGAACCAGTTGTAAACTATGAAACAAAATACAACATAATTTTAGTTTCAGAACCAAAAGGTTAAGTGCAAAAAAAGCATGTGCAAAACAGAATTGTAATATTGTGCAAGAAACTGAATGTTTGTTCGTGCAAGAAACTGTATGGTAACATATTAATTTATAAAATTAATAACAGAAAATTGAACGAAAGGATATGTTTCTTCTTTACATTGCACAAAAGGCTACTATATTTTAAACTGAAATTTGCTGAAGGCTTATAGGCTGTATCTTTGGTTAAAGAAATGGCTGTATAGGTTAAATTTACTTATGGATTAACAAAATTATTCTGTAACTGCAGATATATAATTACAGTTAAAATTTACAACATTACAAATTAATATAGCAACTCAGATGGTAAAAATAATTAAGAAATGGCTTAAATGGTTACCTGGCAATTGATGTCAAAGAGTTTAAACGTATTCACATGTTTTGTGAACTAACGAGACGAAGCTAACGAAATAACGAAACTTGGCGTCCGCTTTACAACATGAGTGGCTTTCGCGACATAACTGGTCTTTTTATTTATCGCACTTTTGAAAAACTATTTTAGATTCAAAATTAACTAATTCGCGTATCACTTCGCATTTTGCAAAAGTTCACGTCGCCATGAGGTTTTCAAGTCCTTTATGTCTGTGGCTGAACGAAGGTCTCGAAGTTCAAGGTTAATTAACAAAGTGAGATTTTCTAAAGAGACGATTACATAACTAGTCTTTATCTACGCATGCGCTTAACTCTGCTTCATGCAGGCTTGGTAATCAGCTGTTTCTGAGTTACGTTCTCTATCCGCTAGGTGCCGCGGGCGTTCAGTGTATCGGGCAGTTAGACAGTTTGGTTTAATCAGAAATGTCATTCTGGTTCAAAAAGTGGCGCGCTATTTAAATAACGGCACACTTGCAAGCCGTTAAATCCAAACCGACTGGAGATGATTTAATGTGCGCCATGCTAAAGTCTTGTACAGACTGTGATACAAGTGGCTCATGAGCTCAGTGAGCTAACAGTGAACTAGATCGCAACCAGACCCTATAGTTTCTGTTAATGCTTTTGAGTAGGCCTACTGGCGGACAGGCCGTTTTTATGTCCACTGAGGTTCAAGCCCATTTTTTGGAAATTAGGGAGAAATAATTCAGATTTATTATTGATTATTTGTAAAACTTAAGACATGGTACCGGATAACCTGAGAAGAAAATGATGTTAGCAAAATGTACATCAGACTAGTAAATTAATAACACTTCACTTCTAACATTTTAGTGTAAAAAATTGTGTAATAACTAAAAAAAAAATGTATTCAAATTGATTTTGATATTTTTTCTTTTTCACCCTAAACATTATCAAAAACTAGGAAAGGCCCCTGCGTGCTCCGCACACCAACCCCCGATGGAACCTTCTGAAAACATATGTTATGTTTTATTTATAATAAAGGTGTAGGATTAATAATAATAACATCAAAACTAAGATGGTAAATAATGTGAAATGTTCAAATTAGTTTGTTTCTTATTATAAACATCTGTTTTATAAGAAATGGGTTTTAAATTATTATTAGTACCAGGAGACCGAGCTAAAGCTCGATTATAAGCAGGGCTATGATTTCAATAATAAATATTGGATTATTGAGTTTTGAGGTTAGGCCTATAACATTAAACAACTAAATAAAGGGTATATACAACATTAGGATTACCTGTAATAAAAATACAGTTTAAAGGATTAACCATAATCTCAACGCTATGCCTCAGAAATAAGTCAGGCCTAAATTAAAGTTTAATATTTCAATATCGATTTAGGCCTAGGGCCTAGTTCGCTCACGTCAATAACTATTATTGCAAATTTCCGTGAACATCGTTTAGGTTAGGCCTATAACATTAAACAACTAAATAAAGGGTATGTTTATTTAGCACAAGTATTCGTTGCCATGGTAACTGTAAATAGATACAACATTAGGCTTACCTCTAATAAAATATACAGTTTAAAAGAAAGCAGATGATTATTGTAATGGCATTGAAAACATTTGCATCAGCTGTGCTTTGTATTGTTTAAAATGGACAAATTTCACTTTTTAATTTAATAAAAAGACGTAGAAAACGAATTTTCCCAGACTGGTGACCATTTCCAATCGATTTCTCGTGGCCTAAAGCTCCATATAAAATCAAAAAATGAAAAATCCTTAGACGGAGATTCCAGATCCATTTAGCAGACAAACAATTATCTCTCGCTTTAGAAGATAAGATAAACATTATTATTATTACTATTATAACATCATTATTTACATCCACGAAAGCAGCTGGATTAGTTTGTTTCTTATTATAAACAGCTGTTTTGTATAGAAAAGGTTTTTAAATTCGTTCCATGTTAATCTTGTGGGGAAAACCCAACCTTTGAAATTAGCTCACGCCATTAAGGATTTAAGAATTTTTGACATCTAAAACCTTATTGCAAAACTTCGAAATGAGACCAATTTTTTGACAACTCAAACATTAAATTTGGTCCAGAAATAAGGAAGGAGTTGTGTTCACAAAAACCCGCTTCACGTGTTATATATAAGGATATAAAAATCTAAGAACTAGAAATTGTATTTTTAATTACTCACAATTCAAATGCATTTATGATGTTTGTATCAGTGTGAACAGAAACTTCTAAAAAAAAATCGCAAAAATTACTATATAAAAATTAGGAAAATAATTTTCTGATGGGTTTCCAAAATGATTTTTATTTTTCGCCTACCATTATCTAGGGACGTCCCGCCCGCCAAGAAAATCGAGACGTCGACCAAGAACACTGTTCACGTGACAGAACAAGAGCGGCTTTTCACTCTCCCCTACCTTGGCCCCCTGTGGGTCAACGATGTTGATTTTTCGTACACCAATTCTTGAGGGGTCCCTGAGGACATGTACCAAATTTTAATTTTAGGGACCATCAGATCACGGAATTACGGAAGTATTAAAATTGTTATTTTTTAAGTTTCTACTTCTTGTTTTTGTTCTTTGACTGGGCCATAGCCTCACAAACTTAACAGATCGAGCTTAGATTTCGTATTATTTACTAGCTGGCCCGATTAGGCTTTGATGTAGACGAATCAAAGTTAAATGTATATTAACAACTACGTATTTCTTATGGGGATTTGTAGTAACTTTGACTCCCCCCAAACCCTCCCTAAAATTTTGAATTTTTTGAAAACATCTCTTAGCGAGCATTAGGGCCCTAGAGGAAGCTAAATACCAAATTTCATTCCAGTCCGTTCGGTGGATTTTGAGATTTCGTTATGAGTGAGTCAGTGAGTCGTATTTGGATTTTATATACTGTATATAGATAATGGTTCACATTTTGCTGGTCCCATAAAGCTCATTGTCACTGATAAATGTTGATTAGCGTTACTACATCTTCATCTGACCAGCCTGCCATAATTTGGCTTATTAAAAGCTCGCCAACACGGTAAAAACCAGTCTACTCAAAAGTTTTATACAGGATAGCTCACCAGCTACACTTAGCTGTGGTGATAAGTGTTAAAAAAATTTAATCTGCACTATGTTCTCAAAAGTACAAAGTTGGTAGTTTATCACCCTGTAAATAGTTAAGTAAATGTTTTAAATTTTGACATATTAGAATATGTTTATAAAGTTTACTTGCTCCTTTTTAACTCATCCTGGATTAGTCCATCTGAAGGCGTATATGTATAAAACAGTTTTTCTTTCCAGCCCAGCATGAGAGGTGTATTCAACAACCTAGGTCTTGTAGCTCGCTGTGTTGCCATCCTTTTCCAGTACGCAGTAGGGCCTTTTGTGAGCTACCTGACTCTCATACTGCTGTCGTGCGTAGTTCCCGTACTTTATTTCATTCTGATGTTCTGGTTGCCGGAGTCGCCGTACTTCCTTGTCGCTAAAGGCAGGCAAGAAGAAGCGGAAAAATCATTGACTTGGCTGCGAGGTGAAATGGCTGAAAATGTGTTAAAAAAAGAAATCGTTGAAATTCAGGTATGGTTAATTTTTACGTTAAAATTGTGGTATAAGTTGGACATATAGTTAACTGCATAGCATCGTTTAGCAGTGGTTGTGAAATAGGTCCGTCTAGAATTAAATTTTGTGGCTATAGTGCATTTAAAGGTACTCCAAATTTAATTTAAACCGAATGGTAATTATAATACACACAACCCATGTTTTTTGTAGCAAATTTCTATAGGAAAGATGAGCTATTGCAATGACTCTTATGGTGAGACCTATGGTCGGGAGTGGTCAATGAGCACTAATCTTGGTCCCCAGAACATGTTTTGGGATTGTTATATATTTATACATGTGTGTAATATGATGGCCACATTTGGTACACATTTTGGTTTCCTAAACGCGGTTAAAATCCACGTGGCAGCTTCTGATCGAGACCGACGGCCATGATTAGAGATGGGCTTAAGAGTGATTTTCTGTGAGCAGTGAAAGAAGTGAGCATTTAAGGAAAAGAGCAGTTAACAGTAGCAGCGATTTAATCACAGATTAAATCGCAGTTTACGAATAAGCAACTGCTGTGTGATCCATTTTATTCTTATATGTTTTCTTTTACTGCTCTCTGTTCACTGCTCAGTGCTCAATACATTCATTTGTGTTAGTACACTGATTGTTTGTAACATATTATGGCATGTTAAAAATGCGTTTTAGGTGGTTGTTTAAAATGTTGTACATAAATAAAATTGAGAATGATTATTATATTGGTACAAAACTTAACGAAAGTAAATTACAAATTAAACACTCTTAAAGATAATCCGATAAATGCAGCAGAATATTCGAAACTATATTCTCTTTGGAATGAAAGATATTATTAATAAAACGTAAACAAATTAAAAGTAAATTAGAATGTAATTAAAATAATATTTGCTAAAAAAATAATAACAAGTTTAAAAATTACCAATTTTAATGACTTAGGCGAGAGTAAGGACAATCAAATTGTAGGTGTCTTAGGATTAAATAAAAGTTTTAGAAAAGGAAATGTGCACATTCTCCACTTTATACAAAATAGGAAATGCATTAAAAATAATTAATGTCAATAAGGTCACTTTAAGCTTAGGTAACAAAACAAAATAAAAACTCTTTTTTCTATAAAAAAATACAAAAATGTATACAATATTGTAATACAAAAATAAAATAAAACATAATAGACAAATTGTGATAACTAAGCTTAGTTAACAAAACAAAAACAACTGTTAACATTATACTGTATTTTGTTAAAACTCTTAACTGATTTTTTCTCTGCTCACTTATCTGCTCTCCTTGAAAAGGCGCGAAAGTTCACTTATTTTCAGAACACATAAGTGGTATAAAAAAAATAACGTCATCCAAGCTAGACCAATCAGTGTATCATATGATGTATGTTAAACCCGCTCCTTTCCCCTTGGATTAAATGAAACTGAACAGTGAATAAGCAAACGCAGTTTTCCAGTTTAGTTTATTCATTTTTTTATAAACAAAGTCAGCTAGTAAAGTGTCCTATTTGGGACAAAATTAATTTTATTTTTATTAACATAAAGTCTGTTTTATATTTTTGAAATTTCTTAACTTTGAGGCTACATTAATCTTTTTAAAAACATACACAGAGCAGTTAAGTGAGCAGGAACGTTCAAGAGCAATCGCAACTGTTTTCTGCTCAGTGCAAAGACCAGTGTTCTTAGTAGCAGTGATTGCAATCACAGTCTCACCTCTACAAATAGCAGTGAGCAGGAACGTTCAAGAGCAATCGCAACTGCTTTCTGCTCAGTGCAAAGAACAGTGTTCTTAGTAGCACTGATTGCAATCACAGTCTCACCTCTAGCCAGGATGAGAGCAAACTGAAGCAGTCCATAACCAGAGACCACAAGGTCGAGGTACAATTCGCAATACGCAGTTCATAATCCTAGGTGCAAACTCGTGAAGTAAGTTTTTCGGCTGCGAGCAAAGCAGCGCATGAGCGGGGGCTAGAGGCCTAGGTGCAAACAAATTCTACTAATATTTTTTGTACAAGCAGGCAGCTATTCAGCATCTTAGTGAGTAGACCAATTTCCCAAATGGTTGGTTGAAACCCTAAAACATATGAACTTAATTTTTGAAATTTGTGATCGAATTATTTAATTTTGTAACAGGATTTTTTTAACATGTAACTCAAATAGTTATAATTTTTTTTAGTATCTTCAATTTTACCAAAAACATATGTATAGTCGACTCTTGATAACTCGAATCTCAGGTGGAAATAAATAAATTTAAGTTTTATGGAGTTTTTCAACTAATTGTGTTTCAAGATACCGAGGTCTAAATTAACCAACTTCGAGTTACAGAGGGCCCAAGTTCATTGACCTTTTTGTACATTCCTACTCAGTAAACTCATAAAAATGGGCCATTCATTGAAATTATGTAGGCTATACATTTTATATTTAAATTAAGTACAGAATATTCAACACAACTTCCTTATACGTTACATGTTTTATTTTTTATATATACAATAAGTATTTGCTTGCCTTAAAGCAATAATAGAGGAGAAGCAGCTGCTTCCAAACATTCAACGATAAGTCCATTGGATCGTTGTGGTTATTGAAAAAGTTTAGAAGAAAAAAAGATTCACTTCAGTTATTTTCCTTGATGTGGCCCTGCCTTTGATAAGGTTTAGCATCAAAGCCTTGAATTTAAACTGGCAGTACTTTGACGAGAGCTTATGCATGCTCTTAAAATCTTATTTAACAAATAGATATTTTAGAGTGAAGCATGGAGACACTTATACCTCATTAGAGCAAGTGTGCCTCAGGGCAGTGTGTTGGGGCCTGTATTGTAAGCATTCTATACGTGATATTCCGTGGTTCGGTGTTTCTACATTGGCTACATTTGCTGACTATACAGATACCCTGTTCGTTGGAAATACCATAGAAGAAGCAACACACAAACTCCAGTGCACTGTAGATGAAGTCATATGTTAGACAAAGAAATGGTGTATTAAGGGTAACACACTGCCATCATGTCACGTAATGTCATGTCATCTTACGTCACGGACTAAAAGTGTGGGTTGTTGTTTTACTAGTATTTCAATGCACTAGAATAATTACACTGTTTTGTTACCTCACATCAATTGCATAACAATATGTGTTAGTGTGACAGCACGTGAGCTCATGTGACGTGACGGTAGTATGTTTCTAGCCTTAAGCTCAATAAGAAGAAATCACAATATATAAACTTTACTCAAAATGGTTAAATGTGTAGCCACTAAATTGTTTACTAAAGGGGACGTAGTTCCTATAGCTGACACAGCTAAGTATGTAGGTATGACGCTAGATTCTAAATTACGTTGGAAGGGGCATGTGAAAATCAAGGAAAAGGAATTAAATCTGAAATTTAGTAGGATGTATTTTATTTCAGTTGATCTCAGTTGTACTTACACAGTAAACTTTTGATATATCAACAAGTTCTAAAGCCTGTGTGGACTTATGAAACTCAGTTATCAAGTTGCGCTGTGGATGCTCCACTGTATATGCGAATAGATCAACTGCATCATGA
>JAGFPH010019833.1:105-12764 GCA_018207615.1 Philaenus spumarius
GGGGGTTGGCGTGCGAAGCACGCAATGCTTTGTGTATTGAAAATACTCCCAATACGGGGGTTGGCGTGCAAAGCACGTAATGCTCTCTGTATTGAAAATATTCTCAAAACGGAGGTTGTGTAAAAATTTCAAAATAATCGGTGAAGAAATTTCGGAGATTTGAGGTTTTGAACAAAATATAGATAATTAGTTGATGGCCTAGAAGTGTTATTGTGTTTCAGGCCTGCGTTATTTTAAATAATGGACTCATTGAAATTAAAAGTTGTCCGTATGTGTTTTTGAAAAAATCGTCGTCTCATGAACGGGGTAGGCCTATGAGTGAGTCAGTCAGCCAGGGCTTCGCCTTTTATAGATAGAGATATATATATAAACATAAATTTAATAATTATATTTATATATTTAATATATAAAAATATATTAAACTAGCTGACCCGTACGGCGTTTTCCGTGGTGGTTGGTATTTTCAGTCTTTTTAACGTAATTGTATTCTTTTTAAGTGTTCAGTCAGTGAGTGGTATTTGGCTTTTATATATATAGATCTTAAATAATAAAAAAAGCACTATTGTCATGATAATAAAAGATCTGAAATTATGATTTTAGTAACTTTGATCCCCCCCAAACCCCTCCTAAAATTTCGAAATTTTTCATACCCTTTCTTAGTGAGCACCTATGACCCTAGAGGAAGCTACATACCAAATTTCATTTCAATCCGTTCGGTAGTTTTTGAGAAATCGTGATTTAATAACTTTGATCCCCCAAACCCCCCCTAAAATTTCGAATTTTTTTAAACCCTTTCTTAGCGATCGCCTATGGCCCTAGAGGAAGCTACATACCAAATTGCATTCCATCCAATCTGTTCGGTAATTTTGAAGAAATCGTGATTAAGTAATTTTTACCCCCCAAACCCCCCTAAAATTTCCAATTTAAAAAAATTTAAAACCCTTTTTTAGTGAACACTTATGGCCCTAGAGGAAGCTACATACCAAATTTCATTCCAATCCATTCGGTAGTTTTGAAGAAATCGTTTTTAATAACTTTGATCCCCCAAACCCTCCTAAAATTTCGATTTTTTTTTTTTTTCAAACCCTTTCTTAGTAAGCACCTTTGGCCCTAGAGGAAGCTACATACCAAATTTCATTTCAATCCTTTCGGTAGTTTTTGAGAAATCGTGATGAGTGAGTCAGTGAGTGAGTGAGTGGTATTTCGCTTTTAATATATAGATAAATAAAATGGGAACCCTCCCTAGATTTAAACGTAGGTAGTACATTAAAATTACGATGTTACTGTATGTTTAAACTTTGCCATTTTTTCAACATGAGCCTCCTTTAATTTTTTTAAATACAAACACCACATTTTTTATTGCATTTTGCGGTAGAATATATTATTTTACGACACTTTTGTCCTTCGGTATTTTTCTCTAATCGCAGCCTTTACGGAGGGTTGGGCTGGCTTGTGTAAAAATAAATACGGCCGCCATATCAATTGCTTTCAGTGGAAATTAACGTAATGTGATTTGAAACACTTTAAATCAGCACTGAATGACGACCGAACAGAAATGTTACACGTGCAGTGTTAAATTAAAACGGTTTTCCAACAATGCAAAATAAAAGTCGATTGATAAATACAATTTAATTACAGCTGTTACGCCATACATTACGTTAATTTCCATTAAGAATAACTGATATTGTTTTTACGTTTGACAGCCCTTAGTTCTGTAACGGGTGCGTTAAGGGAAAAATACCAAAGAACAAAAGTCTCATAAAATAACATATTCTATCAGATACTGCAATAAAAATATGGAGTTTGTATTTAAAAAATTCAAGATGAAGGCCATATTGGAAAAATGGCGGATTAAAAATAAGGTGAAACCTGAGAAGGTTCCCAATTTCAAGTTTTAAAAAAAATGATAGTTTCGAGGTCAAAATGGTGGCCATCTTCAGTTGATCACCCCGTACACCACCTAACCTGTTAGGTTAGGTTATAATTAATCCTACGCCTTTATTTTAAAAAGAAATTATAAAATACTAGAGGGCACCGCCCCCTGCTCGCTTCGCTCGCCGACCCCCGCGGTGACTCGCGTAAAAGTAAATGCAAACAGGTTATTTTATATAAATAGGTCCTACTATTAAATTCTAATAAGTCTTATTTATTTCAATTAGGATGTAACATAGCGGTTTCTTATTTTTAAATTCCTTTTAAGGAAAGTATAACTATCAAAATTTTTACTACGTTTTCACCCCATAGCAGCACGCGACAAAATGTCAATCTATGATACTTTTTTTACGTAGGCCTACGTTGTAAGAAATAAATGTACAAATTTTCAGCTCACTAACTTTAAGGAAAATATACCGATTAATTTTTATTGTATTAGGGGTTGTTAACATATTTTCACCCCTTAGTAGCACGCGACAAAATGCAAATCAAGTTTACTTTTGTGTATCTTGTAAGAAATAAATGTTCAAAATTTCAACTCTCTAGCTTTAAGGAAAGTATAACAATTAATATTTATTGTTTTATGGGTTGTTTAAAAAAAACTCAAGGATAGTGCAGTTTTGTATTAGTAAAATTATTTTTTCAATCGGTTCAGTAGTTCCAGAGATTACCTCCAGCATACAAACAAATAAACAAAATAATTTTACATCTTTATAATATTCATCTTATTAATATATAATACATCTTTATTAACTAGCTGGCCCGATCCGGCTTTGCACGGATAGACAAATCAAAGTTAAATGTATATTAACAAAAAATACATTATATCAATAAATATAAATTAAACTATGTATTTCTTATGGGGATTTTTAGTAACTTTGACCCACCAAACCCCCCTAAAATTTCGAATTTTTTAAAAAACTTTCTTAGCGAGCACCTAGGGCCCTTAGAGGAAGCTACATACCAAATTTCATTCCAATCGGTTCAGTGGTTTTGGAGAAATTGTGATTTAGTAACTTCGGCTCCCCCCCAAACCCCCTCTAAGATTTCGAATTTTTTGAAAACCTTTCTTAGTGAGCAACTATGGCCCTAGAGGAAGCTACATACCAAATTTCGTTCCGATCCGTTCAGCAGTTTTTGAGAAATCGTGATCAGTGAGTCAGTGGATTTTTGGCTTTTATATTTATAGATAACCCTAAAGCTAAGATGGTAAATAATGTTATATGTTCAAATCAAATTATTTCATATATTTTATAACACCAGTTATAATAAAAGAACCAGCAAGTCTCAGGTCTACAGTTTAATATAAACCACACCTAAAAGTTAGAAATTTAGATAATTGCTTTAAAAGTTTGAAATCAGCTGTTTTATCTGTTATTTAATTCAATTGGTTGCTATGGTAATAAATGTAAATACATTGTGATGATTCATCTGTCTAGGCCTAACCTAAGATTTCTTGAGACTAAATTTACAAATATTGAAATAAAAAAGGTTTTTATCAAAATAAAATCTAGCCTATGTTACCCAGGGATAATGTACCTTTTTATTAGTAAAACTATTTTTTTTTCAATCGGTTCAGTAATTCCATAGATCACTACCTACATACAAACAAACACATTTTACGTTTTTATAATATTAGTATAGATGTATGAGTAGGCACTAAGTGATGGCACAAGTGATGCGTTCCTAGATATACCAGGTGTTTTAAAAGGCCCACCCTCCTCCTTTAACTTTTGTGTTTGTTAAAACAAACAAATATCCTTTAGGGAACGATACTAACTTAGCTCAAAATATATTTTGGAGCAATCGGAAATTTTGAGTGTCCCCTAAAACTGGGGCATTTTGGGGGCAACTCAAAATTTTAAAATGGGAAGTAAGGTCATGTGACACCTCATTTTAAAGCTCTATTTAGGACTAGGAAAATGACATAAAGAAAATAAAAATCTGACGACCCAAAACAAAATGGCGGCCCAAAACGTGTTGAAATAAATCGACATAAAGTTGCTAATATCTCGAAAAGGAAGGGTTTTTAGAAAAAATTTCAAGAGACAAAAAATGTTTATTTCACAGTGCTTGACGTAAAATATTGCTTCCAAATCGATTTCTTAAATTGTAAGTCGACTCCTTAATCTTAAAAAATGTTGTAAAAAATAAAATTTACGAAATCGATTTGGAAGCAATATTTTAGGTCAAGCACTTTGAAATAAACATTTTTTGTCTCATGAAATTTTTCTAAAGACTTCCTTTTCGAGATATTAGCAAATTTATGTCGATTTATTTCAATACGTTTAGGGCCGCCATTTTGTTTTGGGTGGTCCGATTTTTATTTTCTTTATGCCATTTTCCTAGTCTTAAATAGACCTTTAAAATGAGGTATCCCATGACCATACTTCCCATTTAAAAACTTTGAGTTGCCCCCAAAATACCCCCTTCAACTGCTAGGTAGTCTTCGATCATGGAACCTTTTCGTTGTCTGTTATTGGTCAATTTGTTTGACAGAACGGCGTCTACTATCGAGTGTTTGATCCTTCGCGTGGTTGAGACATCTAATACTGACACTATCTACCAAATGCACTATCTAGCAGTCAAATGGATCCCGTATAGTTTCTTTCCTTCTCGGGGGAATGCTACTGTACCTTAAAGTGAATGGGCTTTGGATTAGACACTGGTTTCTAGCAAGTTAACCGAATCAGGGAGAACGCGTGACTACAATATTCAGACAATCCGATCGTTAAGTATCCAAATACTCGAGATACGATATCCCAAGGTTATCGCCATTAACTGTCTGGAGCAACAAGATCAGGTTAAGTAAATAAAATGAAAACAAACCTGACCTTCGAGTAATCTCAGCACTTGGTACATTCCTGTCTGTAGAACTTTAATTGCAAATTTTACAGTAAATTACGATTGTGAGGCGACAGAAAAAGTTTCTTATCACATAAAAAATTACGGTCTATTACGGTCGAGTGGTTTAAGGATTATCTATACTAATATTATAAAGAGGTAAAGTTTGTTTGTATGTAGGGGGTAATCTCTGGCACTACTGAAATGATTGAAAAAATAGTTTTACTAATAAAAAGCTACACTATCTCTGAGTAACATAGGCTATAAATTCATTTCGATAAAAACCTTTTTTTATTTAAATATTTGTAAATTTAGTCGGGAAAAATTCTTAGGTTAGGCATAGAATGATAAACCAACACATGTATTTACATTTATTACCATAGCAACCAATTGAATAAAATAACATGTAACAGCTGTTTGTTCTAATAATTCCATTAATACCTGATTTCAAACTTTGAAGCAATTATTTGTTTTTTGTAACTTTTAGATTAAGTTTTTACTTTCTCCACCCTATACGTAGTATATGGAGAAAGTATTGTTTCCGTAAAAATGTTCGAATTTGAATTTTCAGTTGAATTATCTGTTTTGGTGCTCCCAGAACCCCAAAAAATTGTTTAGTGCAATTATCTGTGTTGGTGCTCCCTGAACCCAAAAATATTTTTAGTGGAATTTTTTGTTTTGGTGCTCCCTGAACCCAAAAAAGTGTTTTTAACGTGGTGTCTGTCTGTCAGTGTGTCAGTATGTATTGACGACCAGAGGAGACACTATGGTCCGATTTTCATGAAATTTGGTATGTAGGTACTAAACCCTAATATCTCCAGGCGTTTTTTTCATTTTTTGGAATTTGTAATTTTTAAGGGTAATTTACCCCTAAAAACCAATAAAAAACGACAAAAATGCAAATTTCTCAAAAACGGCTCTAACGATTTTGATCAAATTTTCAGTATTTATAGTGCTTAAGATGCCAAACAAAATGACACCACCCGCTTTTATCAAAACTTCGGCGTTTCATAATTATGGGGAAATTTTAAAAAATAAACAAGTTTATGTTGTCAATCTAGCATCACGGTGACGGCCGCACGGGGTAGCACAACGGTAGCGAGGACGGCCAGTAATTCAAAGGTCGCGCGATCGAATCCCGCCTGGGACAATAACTTTTTTATACGATTGACGTAGGTAGAATATTATTTTTTTGTTTTGTTTTAAAAAGTAGTAAATAAAATGATTAAAAACAATATTATTTTGACTACAGTAAGTTGGGAGAAAGTTTATGTCAGTTAACTGATACCGTTTATTATTAAAGTGTACACCTGAGCCTTGCTAAGAGTCGTATCAAACGTTTTACCGTGACCGGTTAGCGTGATTAGGCCTAATCGATATTTTTAATGTGTTTTTTAAAAGAGTGTTTCAATGTGTTTCGTGACGTGTTTTTGTGATTTTTGTTTTGTATATAAACTTTAATGTTTTGACGACCCAATGAAGGGAATTACTTTTAATTTATTTCTGTGATCTGAAGATGGGTACATAGGTTACCCGAAACCGCGGTAATCACATATTGATTTTAGGATTAGATAAGACAAAAAAGCAGGTATTGTACCTGTTTAATTTACTGATCAACATTTTATGTTTATTCAACGTATTTCAGCGGTTGACGGTAATATCTGAACTACGCCGGACGGAACCGATCGTCTCTTAATTTAAATTGATGAACAAAACACATGTTTCTTGAATGTATTTACATTTATTGCCATAGCAACCAATTTGATAACGCTTTTTCGTTACTCGTATTTTATATTTTGTCAATGCCATAACAACCAATTAATAACACTTTTTTTCGTTACGCGTTACATTTTCTGTTTATTAACTCCTACCCCAACCCGCGTTAAGGAACTTCGTTCCAATAATCACTTGTTTAATATAGGCCAAGTTAAATTATTTGGATCACATTGCATCATAGTGGAGCTAGCACTGTGGTTGGCGTGCGAGGCACGCAAACCTTTTCCCCAGTCAATCGTACTGCACGAGAAGTCGCGAGATCTTACAAATCCAACATGGCGTACCTAGGAAAAAGAACCCCGCAGTTATTTTCCTCTCCAACCTTCGGCCATTGATTTATTCGCCAGCTGTACGCGCCTAGACGTATCGGAAGGCTATTGTTCCGTCCCTGTCAGGTAAAAGGACACACAAAAGCTGCCCCAAAATGTGCAAAGTTGTCGGCGGGGCTTTTGCTTTCACTCCTTGCATTCCGCGCATACTTCGCAACAAGGATCTAGCCTACAAACCCAAGGTCTTGGTCAGGGCATTCTCTTTCGCTCGTTGCTTGACGGACTGCTGGGATTTACCCGACCAATAACGATACAATGAAGTCTGTTTGCGGGTAACGAGTTCCGTAACTTTAATTCAGATTTGTTTACCGTTGTCGAATCGTTATTTGAACGTAATTCTCTTCGGTAGAGAAGGAATAAACTCAAATTTCGTTATCTACACAATTCAACTCCTATAAAAGCGAGTGTACGTCCGTACGTACGCGAGTAAAATATAATATAATTCGACCACGCAGCTGAAAGGCTGACGTGAGTTGAGCAAATTTCCAAAATTAAGTTTATAGGCCTATGTTTTAGGGTTTCGACGAACAATTTGGAAAATAAATCTATTCACGACGGTGCCGAATAGCTGCAAAATGGTTCGCACGCCATTCCGCATATTGGGAGTATCTTCAATACACAAAACATCGCGTGCTTCGCACGCCAACCCCCGTATTGGGAGTGTATTCAATACACAATGCTTCGCACGCCAATAGCTTCGATAGAATAAACCGCATGGTTTTGAACCGGGTACTTTAACGTTTTGATCAATTTTGGGGGAACCAAGCGAGCTATAAGGTCGCGCAAAAAAAACAAAATGTGCAGAATAACAACCTACATTTATGTTTGGTGAAAAAACACATTCATTCTCGTAGGAAAAATCACAAAAATTAGTTTCTTCCGGTCAAAAAACCTGCTTTCGGGGGTTGGATTTTTTTGGCTAGCGAACTCGTCCGAGCGACGTAGACAACCAACGTGTGTTCCAAATTTGAACCAAATCGGACTTAAAATGCGGCCGCTAGAGTGCGAACACATATATACATAAGGGCCGCTGCAATAGCTCATATTTTCCTATGGAAATTCGCTGATAAAATAACGAACAAAATATTTGTCCATTTGACTTGTCGGACTGCTATAAGAAATGAATGAGCGTATTGTTGATGCTAACTTATCGGGATTGTCCAATTTAACTGGGTGTCTCATATGGTCTAATTGACATAGGTAAGTGTGAACTCGGTTGTGTCTAGTCACTCTTTTAAATACAAGAAACGCGTTACACACATTTCGTCTCACTACCTATCTTTGTAAAGATCACGCGCACAAAATAAGGAAACAAATCACCCGGCCGCATTAAATGTTAAAAACTATTGCTGGAATGTCCATGTTATTAACGAATTTCCATAGGAAAAATGAGCTATTGCAGTGGCCCTTATGGTAAGACCCAAGGTCGGGAGTAGCAAATGAGCACCGATCATGGTCCCCAGAACACGTTTTGGAGTGTCATTAAAAATCATACATATGTATATATTTATGTATGCGCACTCTAACGGACGCATTTTACGTCCGATTTGGACCAAATTTGATACACACGTTGGGTTTCTAAGTCGCTTGAAGTGGTAGGTTAGCCAAAAAATTGACCGGAAGTAGACAACAATTTTTACCGGAAATAACTTTATGTATATATGTGTGCGCACCCTAACGGACGCATTTTACGTCCGATTTGGACCAAATTTGATACACACGTTGGTTTTCAAAGACGCTTGGACGAGTTCGTTAGCTAAAAAAATTGACCGGAACTCTAGACCAAATTTTTAACCGGAAGTAACTTTATGTATAAGTGTGCGCACTCTAACGGACGCCTTGAATTACCGATCTGGTCAAAATTTGATACGTAGGTTGGTTTTCTAAGTCGCTTGGACGAGTTCGTTAGCCAAAAAAATTGACCGGAAGTAGATCAAATTTGTGACCGGAAGTAACATGTATATATGTGTGCGCACTCTAACGGACGCATTTTATGTCCGATTTGGTAGAAATTTGGTAAACAGGTTGGTTTTCTAAGTCGTTTGGACGAGTTCGTTAGCCAAAAAAATTGACCGGAAGTAACAATTTTTTGTGATTTTTCGTACTAGAATTACATTTTTTTGAAGTTTTATTTTAAAAAATAGACATACGAAATAATTCTGCACATTTGGTTTTTTTACGCGACCTTATAGCCCATCTGGTTCCTCCAAAAACAATCAAAACTTAAAATAAAAGTCCGTAAAAGTCCCAGAATTAAATCCACGGCTTTTACCGTGGTGACCGATGGCAATATATTTGGTACATGCTGGCAGCACCTTCGTGAGTAGATCAATTTCCCAAATAGTTGTTTGAAACCCGAAAACATATATAAATTTAATTTTGGAAATTCGCTCAACTCACGTCAGCGGTTCAGCTGCGTGGTCGAATTATTATTATTAGTGGAAGAAATCACAGAAAATTTCCAATTTTTGAAGTAAATCGGAACACTCTTTTATCGTTTTACAATTGCAGTTCTTAATGCATGCAGTCCGTCGGTTTAAACATACTATCGACTTGGTTTGAAATAGCAATACATTGTCATAGCAACGGAATGTGGTTGTACCAACAAAGAATAAGTTTGCACTTAATTTCATCCGAAACGCTACCGTTTCAGCGTTGTGGGTGGGGTCGTTTTGAAGAAAATTCATGTTCGAACATAATACAGGGTGTCCCACAAGTAAAGTGCCAAACTTCGGGGAATGGTTCTAAGGGTCGAAATAAGAAGAAAAGTTCGTGTAAACGCAGACACTAAAAACGCATTTGTTTTTTGTACAAAATAATGTTTATCTAGAGAACGGTTTGACTGATTGAGTTCACGCTTGGCATGAAGTTTAACCTAACAATGATATATCTTACTATAGTCAGCAGCATCCCTCAACCTAAAATTCCAGTTTTAGATTTTACCAGAAAATACTATTCTCACTTAAAAATAAAATAAAGGATTATCATAAACAACATTTTAACCACACATAAACATCTCAAATTTTAGTTGACTTGATTTCAATTCGATTTATTTGGTAAATAGGCTACTTCTTAAACTTATAACAAACTACTGGATATTTTGTCAACGTGAAAAACGATGCTTTACCACCTTGTGTTACGGCAAATTGTAGCAAAAAAGGCCTCAGTTTTTTCATCATATTGGGCTCGATGATATAAAACAATTTTCCGTGTCTTCGTTTAAAAATTTCCCTGCCTGTTTTAAATTTCCTAGTCTTTTAAAAAAATTCCCTGACTTTTTTAAATTTCCGACTTTAAAAAAAAAACCCTGACTTTTTTAAAACTTCCAGTTTTTTACAAATATTTTCCTGACTTTTTTTAAATTTACCAGTCATTTTTAATTTCTCCCCCCCCCCCATACGTAGTATATGGAGAAAGTATTGTTTTTTCGTCCAAATTTTCGATTTTGAATTTTTAGTGGAATTATCTGTTTTGGTGCTCCCTGAACCCCAAAAAATTGTTTAGTGAAATTATCTGTGTTGGTGCTCCATGAACCCAAAAATATTTTTAGTGGAATTATTTGTTTTGGACCCAAAAAAGTTTTTTTTTTTTTGTGATGTCTGTCCGTGTGTCTGTTAGGATGTGTACAGAGCTGGAGACCATACCAACAGTCCGATTTTGATGACATTTGGGATGTAGGTGTAGTTCAGGAATATCTCCAGTAATTTTTTTTCATTTTTTAAATTTTTGATTTCTAAGGGGTTTTACCCCCCAAAAATGGCCAAAAACCGAGAAAAATCAAAATTTCTTAAAAAGGGCTCTAACGATTTTGATAAAATTTGGCTTATTTCTAGGCCTTAATGTACCCTACCATATGCAAAAAACAGCATCTTTCTAAAAATTCTCGTTTAGGTAATAATAATAAGTAATTTTTTGGGGTTTTTTGGTAATTCAAATTTTTAAAACCTTTTTTCGTGCATCTATACAGGCCTAATTGACATGTTTGGTGCAAATTTGTTCGAAATCGATCGAATAGTTTTAATAATAATAATAATATAATATAGTAATATAATATGGATGTGTGTTACATGCATCTAATATTTTCCATGGTATGTCCTACTTTTGCAATTCTAAATAACCACCTCCTATGCTATAAAGTTGGGAAGGTATACAGTTTCAACTGGGGGAAAGTATGCGGCAGTTATGTGGTACCGTTTATTTTAAATTCCCCTAACTTTTTTTAAAATTTTTCTGTCTTTTTTACAAATTTCCGTGACGTTTCCTCACTATTTTTCATCACCTGGCTTTCCACGACCGAAGAAACCCTCTCAGGGCAAAATGCAAACTCATGGTGATTTTTTTTTTTTAAATCTTTTTTGTTACTTAAGTGTTTAGTAAAATTAATCGGTTTTGAGTTTCGTAACATCAAATATTTTCATCGGCCTCCATTTTGAATCAGGTGTTAGGGGAAAATGTATTTGACTGTTAAGACTTTATACTATAATACTATAAAACTACACGTGAGTTTTTACGATAAAAAGCAAGCGAAACGTTTAAACTTGTTCGCAAACTCCACGACTAGTAAAAGTGTTGCAATTCCCCTACATCAGTCACCTACATCAGACTGTGAGCCTGTTCCATCACACACCTGCCCTTTTGTTTAGAATATCTAGGTCAGCCAAAGTGGCGAGGACTCGATTGGATTATTTAAAACAAATTAAAATTAATTTCTCTAAATCGAAATCCTCGATTGCAGCAATGCGGGCCTCAATCCTTTCGGTGTTTGGGCTCCGTGTCAAACCGTATTGCTGGCATATCCGTACTAACATTATTAAGAGATAAAATTTTGAATTCATTTCCCCAGTATCCAGGTCACTATTATATATATATATATATATATATATATATATATACAGTAATAAAGTACAATACCTTTTATTTTCAGTCAGGGAACCTCTTTTGTAAAATTTGTTGATAACTGACAAACAGTCGTAAGAAGCGCATCTACATACTGTGTTTTTAGCGAATTTCCATAGGAAAAATGAGCTATTGCAGTGGCCCTGATGGTAAGACCCAAGGTCGGGAGTTGCAAATGAGCACCGATCATTGTCCTTAGAACACGTTTTGGGGTGTCATTAAAAATCATATATGTATATATGTGTTCGCACTCTAGCGGCCGCATTTTAAGTCCGATTTGGTTCAAATTCGGTACACATGTTGATTGCCTACGTCGCTCGGACGAGTTCCTTAGCCAGAAAAATCCAACAACCAGAAGCACATTTTTTAACCGGAAGTAACTATTTTTGTAGATTTTTCCTACGAGAATGAATTTTTTTTAAATACCATAAAAGTACTCGGTCCAAAGCCATGTGGTGGATTTTACCGTAAGGTTGGCGTGCGAAGCACGCAATGCACTGTGTATTGAAGATACTTCCAATACGGGGGTTGGCGTGCGAAGCACGCAATGCTTTGTGTGTTCAAGATCCTCCCAATATCTGGAATGGCGTGCGAAGCACGCAATGCTTTGTGTGTTCAAGATACTCCCAATATCTGGAATGGCGTGCGAAGCACGCAATGCATTGTGTGTTCAAGATACTCCCAATATCTGGAATGGCGTGCGAAGCACGCAATGCATTGTGTATTGAAGATACTTCCAATACGGGGGTTGGCGTGCGAAGCACGCAATGCTTTGTGTGTTCAAGATACTCCCAATATCTGGAATGGCGTGCGAAGCACGCAATGCTTTGTGTGTTCAAGATACTCCCAATATCTGGAATGGCGTGCGAAGCACGCAATGCA
>JAGFPH010019834.1:0-14810 GCA_018207615.1 Philaenus spumarius
CAAAAAACATAATTTCTTGGTAATTGTCTACAACGAAAATTAGCCTAAAACCACAATTTTTTGAAATTGAACAATTTGTGTAGTTGTTTTTCTAGCGGCTATCAGGCTCTAGGCTATCAGATTCTACATGCAAAAATAAGTCGAAAATGTAGTATAACACTTTTTCGATTTCGGCTTAGTTTAGCCGCAAATCGCTTGTAAACAATTACCAAGAAATTATGTTTTTTGTCGATAACTCGGTTGTCCTTTGACCTACTGAAACTACAAAAAAAGCATTTTGTCTGTCGTTAAAAAAGGAAAATATTTTGTCTCTTGTAATTTTTTTGTAAAGTTAACGGTTTTAAAGATATTCCACGTTAAAAATTTGTAACGGCCGCCATTTTGAAAATTATAAAAATAAATTCTTTGCGTTTGGTACGCTTGTTAATCGTAACATATAAAATGTTTATTGCAAATTTGAAGTCGATATCTTATCTATTTCCAATGTTACAGTGAGATTTTGTAAAAAAACAAAATGGCGGATTACGGCTAAACTAAGCCGAAATCGAAAAAATGTTATACTACATTTTCGACTTATTTTTGCATGTAGAATCAGGTCCTGTATAGCCCATCACACATTTTTGTAACACCCTGTATATAAGTCTGTAAGCGAAATTTTAGATTCAAAATTGTGGGAATTTGGTAAATAGGAGGATGATGGGAGAGGTATCAAATTAAAGGTATCGATTCAAAGAACGAGGGAAAAATATAAGTTTTTTCTAAAATTAAAAACTAATGGGTTTTTGGGGTCCCCGAAAAACGAAAAATCCTCATAAGTAATACATGAGAATTTAAAAACATCTGCTTTGTTTACATTAAAACATTTGCTATTAAATAAATAAATAAAAATCATAAAACAGCTGTTCTGTAGTTTACATTAAAACAGTTGATCTATATTAATATTATAAAGAGGTAAAGTTTGTTTGTTTGTATGTAGGGGGTAATCTCTGGCACCCCGATTGAAAAAATCTCTACAGAACCGATTGAAAAAATAGTTTTACTAATAAAAAGCTACACTATCCCTGAGTAACATAGGCTATAATTAATTTCGATAAAAACCTTTTTTTATTTCAATATTTGTAAATTAGTCGGAAAAAATTCTTAGGTTAGGCAGAATGATAAATCAACACATGTATTTACATTTATTACCATAGCAACCAATTGAATAAAATAACAGATACCGTAATATAGCTGGTTGCTCCAATATTTCCATTAACAGCTGATTTCAAAATTTGAAGCAATTATTTTTGTATTTCTAGCTTTTAGGTTAGGGTTTTAAAGTGTAGACCTGATCCTTGCTGGTTCTTTTAACCATTATTATAACTGATGTTATAAAATATACGAAACAATTTGATTTGAACATTTAACATTATTTACCATCATAGTTTTGAGGTTATTATTAATCCTTCACCTTTATTATAAATAAAACATGACATATGTTTTTGGAAGGTTTCATAGGGGGTTGGCGTGCGGAGCACGCAGGGGTCTCCCCTAGTATAATACAATATAATAAACTGTAATAATTTTTCAAGATATTTCTTTGGAATTTCAACTTTTTTTAAACAAAATTTGTATAATTTTGGACTTTAAATTAAACATTATTATATGTAATTAAAAAAAAATTAATTAAACCTTCACATATACGATCTAAATAATATATATATGCAGAGAACTGGAAGGAATTCACTAATTGACAGCCTTTAAAATAAACTAAAATTTTGGAGTGAAAAGTGGGTTTTTGGGGAGACAGACGAAAAACGCCAATTTTCAATTAGCGCTCGAGCCCCAACGGTTCGTCGGAGAAAAACCTCATTGAATCAAATTCGTAGCAAATTTGATGTAATTTATTTTTGAATAGGGAGGTTATTTACGAAAAGTTGATGGTTTTCGAGTTATAAGCAAAAAAACCGCCGAGACATGAGATTTTTTACATGTTTTTGCATTTTGTTCAACGAAATTTTGTAGGCAAACCTCAGATTCGGATTCAGCACCCTAAAAAAACATATTCAATGGAAGAAACCAAAACTACCCCAAAACCTTCTTGCAAAAAACACAATTTGACTGGATTATTAGCGGACAAAGTACAGTGGTACATGTGTGCACCAATAACGTCGTAATGTCATTAGATTAAAACTCGAAATTCTTCTTTTATATTGTGATATTTTAGTATTTGGTGTAAGTTTTAAAATACGCCTTCCTGCTGATATCTTTGCAGACGACGACTTTTTAAGGAAAGAAAGTAGTACGGCAACCTAAGTAGATGTACAATGTAACTGATTGTTGAAGTTTAAACTGGACATGTCTTGTATGGGTTTTATTATTTGTCTTTTTCATGATTGTTTTAGTAATAATTTTATTAATAGCAAATATAATCCAAATTTCACTATTGACCGAGCGTAAGCGAGGTCTCCGTTTTAACTCGACCGTTCGGCATTTCGTCTGTGTGTCTGTATGTCTGTATGTCTGTGTATCTGTGTGTCTGTCTCACGATTACGGCCAAACGCCTTGACCGATTTTGATGATTTTTTGCATGAATGTTCCTTAATCCTAGGACGAGCCATGTATATATACGGTTTTTTTTCATTTTTCATTTTTAACCCCTTAAATAAAATAAAAATGGCGGCCGGACCATTTCTCTCATTGTAAGCTTTTTTCCAAAGCCAGCTTGTGGCTTAACCGTAAATCGAATTTAAAAACTAATAACATAAAGCAAATTAAATTTTCAACAAAATTGTATCCTTGATTTTTTCTCGTATCTCTAACGGTAAGCTCACAAAATGGCCGTAAACTTAGAATTTGTTAAAAATCGTCCAAGTTTTTGTATTTCAACCATGTTTTATACGTTTATTCTAAACCAATTCAAAAGTGTTCCATAGCTTTTTTTGTAGATAAAGGTTTAAAGAATTCATATATGACAGTAAAAAAAATTATTGAAATAAAATTAAGAAAGTTATTAGCTCAAGAATCAATCACGTTCAGTAACGAAAGGAAAATGTTTAACTTTAGGCCTACATAAAAAGTAGTAAAAAGTAATGTATTTTTTTTTTTGATAAATGTAAAAAGTTTCGTAATTTAGTTCTAAGTAGAATTGTATAAAAATATTTATCAATTTCAAATTTCTTATTTTTAAAACACCAGTTTTTATGTTCCTACTACAAGACTGCTAACAAAACTAGGCCCGTTTTGAATAGTAGTTTAGGAATATATCATTTGCCCAAAAATGGCATATTATTATAAGAAAGTGTAGAGGATAAATCAAAGAACTGAACTGTATACCTGTAAATTATCATTGTAAATTTCATAAAAGTATTTGACTTAGCTTTTCTTGAATTACAAAATGAGATGAAACAAATGAAACCTCGCGGCGATAAAGGACATACAAAAAATGACCGTAGGACACTGTGGGAAGTGTTGGTACATGGGTTGAGATCACTATCACGACGTTTTAACATCGTTTGTTTTCATTATTTCTAATATTGGAATATGATATGGAACTTAAGTTAACTTATGATTGTTAAGTTTGAGTTATTTAAGTATGTAAATATTTAATTGTATGTTGTCCCTCTATAACGCGATGTTTTTTGCTATCTTACGCATTATTAACCTAAATAAAACACAATGACTCTAAAAGAAAATCTTTAGCAGTTAAAGCTGAAGAAAAGAAATAAAAACTAGAACTAGAAATCCCGGAATCGCGGGAATTGTAAATAATGTTTCACTGGCTAAACCTTGTGCTTACTTCCTTACTGGCACACTATTTTTAACCTAAGCTCAAAACCACATTTGTTATTTCAACGAGCGAGGTCTACTGTTCACAGAACTACTAGTATATAAATTTTAAGTTTAGGATGGTGATATTTTTTTGTATTTGTATTTGTATGTTTATTTATTAAATGCGATATAATGTGTGCAGCTTGACGAATTGGAAACCAATAGTTGAGACGTCACGCGGATTAAAACAATCGGATCATTTGTTTTAAGTGCGTTTGAATTGTTGCATTGAATTGTTTGATTAAACAAGTTGCAATGGACTCCATACACAATTCTGTTGATAACTTGCGGGAAACGATTACGTTATTACCTTTACGCTAACCTACGACAGTTGGAACCTAGCGTATTGAAAGCCGCATTACTAGCTGAGCTATCACCGTTCCCGATACACCTGTTATGTATAACTATCATTATTTACATTTATGTTTTACATTAATCATCTATATATATAAAAGCCAAAACCCACTGACTCACTGACTCACTGATTCACTGACTCACTGACTTCTTCAAAACTACCGAACGGATTGGAATTAAATTTGGTATGTAGCTTCCTCTAGGGCCATAGGTGCTCGCTAAGAAAAAGTTTGAAAAAATTCGAAATTTTAGGGGGGTTTGGGGATTAAAGTTATTAAAAAATGACTTCTTCAAAACTACCGAACGGATTGGAATTAAATTTGGTATGTAGCTTCCTCTAGGACCATAAGTGTACACTAAAAAAGGGTTTTAAAAAATTTCAAATTTTAGGGGGTTTGGGGAGTAAAAATTACTAAATCACGCTTTCTCCAAAATTACCGAACAGATTGGAATGGAATTTGGTATGTAGCTTCCTACAGGGCCATAGGCGCTCGCTAAGAAAGGGTTTAAAAAAAATTAAATAGTGTGCTTAAGACCACACGTTGGAAGTGATAACTTCTATGACCAATTTATATTTTTTTGTCCGTACTAATATTAGAGGAGGAGGAATAAGGATAAAATAATTTAAAACATTAATGACTTTGCTGACTTTGGTATTTAATATACATATAACACAAATATCATATATATATATACATACATACTATATCTCGAGCGGTGACGGTCGCGAGTTTGATGCTTTTTCCTCTCCCAATAAGAAGTGCTATGTAGTATATTCGCGTTGCGTACATACATATATATATATATATATATATATAATACATACTATATCTCGAGTGGTAACGGTCGCGAATTCAATGCTTTTTCCCCAAGCAAAAAGTGCCCAACGCCGCTAAAGAAGTTTTCACTTCAAAAATTCGAAAATTTATGGGGGTTTGGTTGGATCAAAGTTATTAAATCACGATTTCTTCAAAACTACAGAACGGATTGAAATGAAATTTGGTATGTAGCTTCCTCTAGGGCCATAGGTGCTCACTAAGAAAGGGTTTGAAAAAATTCGAAATTTTAGGGGGGTTTGGTGATTAAAGTTATTAAAAAATGACTTCTTCAAAACTACCGAATGGATTGGAATGAAATTTGGTATGTAGCTTCCTCTAGGACCATAAGTGTACACTAAAAAAGGTTTTTAAAAAATTTCAAATTTTAGGGGGTTTGGGGAGTAAAAATTACTAAATCACGCTTTCTCCAAAATTACCGAACAGATTGGAATGGAATTTGGTATGTAGCTTCCTACAGGGCCATAGGCGCTCGCTAAGAAAGGGTTTAAAAAAATTCGAAAATTTAAGGGGGTTTGGTTGGATCAAAGTTATTAAATCACGATTTCTTCAAAACTACTGAACGGATTGAAATGAAATTTGGTATGTAGCTTCCTCTAGGGCCATAGGTGCTCACTAAGAAAGGGTTTAAAAAAATTCGAAAATTTAAGGGGGTTTGGTTGGATCAAAGTTATTAAATCACGATTTCTTCAAAACTACAGAACGGATTGAAATGAAATTTGGTATGTAGCTTCCTCTATGGCCATAGGTGCTCACTAAGAAAGGGTTTGAAAAAATTCGACATTTTAGGTGAGGTTTGGGGATATCAAAGTTATTAAATCACAATTTCTTCAAAACTACAGAACGGATTGAAATTAAATTTGGTATGTATCTTCATTTAGGGTCATAAGTGTTCACTAAAAAAGAGTTTTAAAAATTGGAAATTTTAGGGGGGTTTGAGGGGTAAAAACTACTAAATCACGATTTCTCCAAAATTACCGAACAGATTGGAATGAAATTTGGTATGTCGCTTCCTCTAGGGCCATAGGCGCTCGCTAAGAAAGGGTTTAAAAAATTCGAAAATTTAAGGGGGGTTTGGGGGGATCAAAGTTATTAAATCACGATTTCTTCAAAACTACAGAACTGATTGAAATGAAATTTGGTATGTAGCTTCCTCTAGGGCCATAGGTGCTTAATAAGAAAGGGTTTGAAAAATTTCGAAATTTTAGGGGGGTTTTGGGGTGATCAAAGTTATTAAATCACGATTTATTCAAAACTACCGAACGGATTGGAATGAAATTTGGTATGTAGCTTTGTCTAGGGCCATAGGTGCCCACTAAGAAAGGGTTTGAAAAAATTCGACATTTTAGGTGAGGTTTGGGGATATCAAAGTTATTAAATCACAATTTCTTCAAAACTACAGAACGGATTGAAATTAAATTTGGTATGTATCTTCATTTAGGGTCATAAGTGTTCACTAAAAAAGAGTTTTAAAAATTGGAAATTTTAGGGGGGTTTGAGGGGTAAAAACTACTAAATCACGATTTCTCCAAAATTACCGAACAGATTGGAATGAAATTTGGTATGTCGCTTCCTCTAGGGCCATAGGCGCTCGCTAAGAAAGGGTTTGAAAAAATTCGAAATTTTAGGGGAGGTTTGGGGGGATCAAATTTATTAAATCACGATTTCTTCAAAACTACAGAACGGATTGAAATTACATTTGGTATGTAGCTTCATTTAGGGCCATAAGTGTTCACTAAAAAAGGGTTTTAAAAATTGGAAATTTTAGGGGGGGTTTGAGGGGTAAAAATGACTAAATCAAGATTTCTCCAAAATTACCGAACAGATTGGAATGCAATTTGGTATGTCGCTTCCTCTAGGGCCATAGGAGCTCGCTAAGAAAGGGTTTAAAAAAATTCGAAAATTTAAGGGGGGTTTGGGGGGGATCAAATTTATTAAATCACGATTTCTTCAAAACTACAGAACGGATTGAAATGAAATTTGGTATGTAGCTTCCTCTAGGGCCATACGTGCTTAATAAGAAAGGGTTTGAAAAATTTCGAAATTTTAGGGGGGTTTTGGGGGGATCAAAGTTATTAAATCACGATTTATTCAAAACTACCGAACGGATTGGAATGAAATTTGGTATGTAGCTTCCTCTAGTGCCATAGGTGCTCACTAAGAAAGGGTTTGAAAAATTTCGAAATTTTAGGAGGGGTTTGGGGGATCAAAGTTACTAAAATCATAATTTCTGATCTTTTATTATTATGACTGACAATAGTGCTTTTATTATTTGAGATCTATATATATAAAAGCCAAATACCACTCACTGACTGAACACTTAAAAATAATACAATTACGTTAAAAAGACTAAAAATACCAACCACCACGGGCAACGCCGTACGGGTCAGCTAGTAATAGATAAATATAACAATTTTAGAGACTGCATGCACTCGCACTACCTGCTGTTATTCTTAGACGTATTTATTTTATAGACGACTTGTATTTTCCAGTACAGTAGCACAGTCCTTGAAGTCCCAGTTTAATTGCGTGCAATAAAAATCCCCCCCTCCTATGCAAAGTGTTCCTCAGGGCACCGAGCATCCTGGTAGTGCAGGTGGACGATGACTAATCAGAAAACTTAACATTTCAGTAAAAACTTCTTCATTTACAGAACAATTAAATAGTTTCCTTGTACACGGCAATAAACAGTTTATTTAAGTTTCTAACTGAAGGCATTATTCAAATTTAGAAAAAACAATGACTTTAAGCAGCAGTAATGCCAATGTAAAAAAACTTGACGAGTGAATTGCGTTGAACCGTGGAAGTGCGTATTGGACAAGCACAAAGTGGCCTTTTCTAAAAAAAATAATAATAATTCCATCATGAAACAGACCACCCGTGCTGTAACCTACTAAACCGAGCAAAAAATCAGTCTAGCCTCTTGGTTTATAGACTTTAGACTGATCCACTGTTTAGTACCTAAAGAAACTTGGGAAAATATTTTGTTTCGAATCCCAGTGCACTAAAATAAAAGGTTTGTGGAGGAGGGGGGGGGGAGAAATTCCAAACATAAACGTAGGTCGAGTGTTACATAATTTAAAAAAATCGGGTCTTCGGAATACTACCCCCCGGGAAACTACCCCCCCAAACAGGTTACTACGTCATTTTGACGTCAGAGATCGGGGGGGGGGGGGCAGTTTTCCGGTCACGCACACTCAAGTTTCGATATAATTAGAATACAAAAAAAACTAGAGGACTAACCTAAACTTTAGTCACAGTATGTTGCCGATAACAGTATAATTGTAGGAACCTGCTTGGGGGGGTAGTATTTCGGCGACCCGCTTTTGCTAGGGGGGGGGGGGGGGGATGCCGCTCGGAGCGGTAGCTGCCTTACTGGTTAGTTGGCAGATTTCGTGACGTCACGTTTCACCTGGGGGCGAGTTTTCCGGGGGGGTAGTATTCCGCATCCCCAAAAAATCTTTATTAAAAATAAAAACATTTTGAAGTCACTACCCTAGCTACCTTCTCAAAATGGCGGACCTAACCTTTAATATTCAGAACTATGTCTCGGAAGCTCGTTCTATAGCTAAAAGTAAGAAAAAAAAATACATATAAACATAGGGCCAAAAACGCTTCGTTTTCCAGATATCGGCCATTTTGTTTTTTGTACAAAACAATTCATATCCAGAAAAATGTTTGACCGATTGAGTTCAAACTTGGAATGAAGTTAAACCTAACAATGACATATCTCAAGAAAAATAAGCGATTAAATTCAATCATGAGTTTCAAAACGGCTGCTGTTTGTAAAAATTTCAAACCTAAACTACTAAAAAATCGTACATTTTAACAAAAAATGTCTAGACACTTATTTGTAGCCCTTTTGATTCCTTTTCGAATGGTGTTAATGTCAAAACAATCTGATGAAGGATAATAGCTAAGTTAAAGATAATGACAGCACATGTACATACAATATTGCTGTGTTTACTCTACGTTTACTGAGTTGGTAAAAGATGCCTGGTTGAATAAACCAATTATTACACATATCTTCACTCAAAAAGGCAGATGAAACAATGGAAATTTTGTATATTTTAGGATAAACATAAATTTTGATATTCACAATTGGTTCACTCAAATTGGGTGTGCATGTAAAAAAACTACACAAATGAAATATATAATATGTTAATAAGTTGCAACTACAGTAAACATATTATATAAGAAATGAAATGAAACTACGATAAGAATGGAATGTTTAAGTCGAAAGTTTAAGCGTGATTGGCAGACTGAGGATACCGGGAGTGAGAATTCTTTGCCCTTTGCTGTTTTCCCACATTCATACTGATCAATAGACTGTAGATGGATTCGGCGGAAAAAAATCACGAAAGGAAACTAGTGACGCGACAGATGACAGACTTGCATTCTAAAAAATAAATTTGACATTGACTAATGACTACAAAAAATAACGACGAAGACGGGTTGGGCATGAACAGCGTGGCAGTTTATTGTTAGGGTTTTCAGGTTGTCCGCACTTCCAAACACAGCAGAACCAACGAAAACCTAACACTAACAGACCTTTCTCCACGAAAAAGAACTTAACCTAGTTCAGACATATTATTCCCCAACTTTTCCCAGAAATCAAAAAAATTCCCCATACTTTTCCCCAATATTTCCCGCAAACTTAAAAATTTCCCCATTTTGAGGAAAAAACCCTCAATCTGGCAACACTGACTTAACACTAACAACGTATAGGCTTTAGCATTGAAGAAACAACACTATAAGAAGCGAAACCCCCTTGTTATCAGAGGTAACACTTTTCAACAGTCGAAAATGCCTAGTTTGGATCGAGGCCAACAGGTACCGCCAGCAGCATCGCCGCGCGGACTGTACCTTCTTTATTGGGACTGTACATTACGTGCCCGCCCCTAGTGTCAACTTCACAGAGACCAAATAGTTTTGTTCGATGCGTAAACGTAAACAACTGCTATGCTCTCCTTAGGTGAATTAGCCTATGGGTTGAGTTATCTTTAATTAAAATTTTTAAAAAACAGGTTTTAGAGGAAAGATGTGTGATTCTACCCATCTCATTTTCTACACGAAATATATTTTTACGTAATTGTACACATTGAAAAAGTAAAATGCAAACTTACTTTAATTCAGGAATTATCAATGGCTTTAGTCACACGCTCAAACGATGGGGTTCGTGACTGCCCGACACTCACCGACACCATACAAACGTAAACGTACTACGTTGGCTACTTACTCAAAAACTGACTGGTAGGTGGGTGGGGGTGGGTCCGGCAGTCTGGGTACGGTAGTTTTTCGATTATATTGATATAATGTTTTCTTTTCGCGTTACTTTTGAATTACACTACATTTCCTTACACTCCGGGCCTCATTAACCGAGTTCGTGTGTCTCCTATAAAACGAGCAAAGCAATGATGCGCGCCTGGGTGAATTGTGAAAAGTATCGAGGATTGAGGTCACGTCCCACTGGGTCTTTCCACTATCTCACCCAGTTGCTGGTGTAACAGTTGCTTTGCGCGTTACACCCGCACACGATGCACTGTTTTGCGCGTTTCAACCACTCATACAACACACGCAACATAGCCTACGCTTTTACTTAGGTAAGGGCATTGGCGGATCAAGGGGGGGCTGTGGGGGCTGCAGCCCCCCTTTGGGTTATTATGTTTTTGTTAATCGTCAAGTGGTAGACTGCTCAATTGAGTAGTGTCAGACAACACAATTTGTATCGTATATTTCACCCACTAAATATTATCAAATCTCAATAAAACAAAAACCATTTTAAAGGAAAGGTTTTAAACTTAAATTTTTGTATTTATAAATTTCTTCTAAAAAGTATATTTACATATGTAATCATCGTTGTAAAATTGTAGTTGCCTAAATCAATATTGATGCCGCGCTAGAAAGCATAAGGAAATGACTCAAACTTGTCACTTTTTAAAGGCACATAATCGTTAGACAGACTTTTTTTAAGAAGAAGATAAGGGCACCACTGGATTTGTCAAGATTTTAACTTTCTACCACGATCTTCTAATCATTCGTCACTCTTATGGTTTGTTAGATATGAATTTGTCTGTAAACCCTTGCCCAGACAGTTTTCAAAAAATGAGAAAGCACATTTTGCAATCGATGTATCTATTACAAATCTATATGCAATATTCGTATAATAATTTTTATATCGATTTAAAGTGCAAGTTCTATATTTTCGTTTAATATAAGGAAAACCTGGTTTAGTGTTCTGAACTATTCGGCTATTTCCGTGAAGTACGTACATGTACATTTTCAACGCCCTAGGCACGATAGCCGCTACATTTTCATGTCTGGCTGGAACTATATATAGGCCTATACGTTTGTAAGAATTTTGTTTAGTTGTTGTAATTTAGTAAAGTACGTTTTTAGAATAAATCTATTTAAAATTTTCAAGTATACAGTTGAATTCTATGGTTTATTCTTTACAATTTTTTATAATAAAACTTTATTTTTGGGTAAAGCATATAATTCTTAATTCCTATTCAAAATGGGTGATCGTGAAATAGTCTAAAAAGACGATTTCAAGCACTGTATTCCAAAAAAATTATTCGATACCCCCCCCCCAGACAGCCCCCTCCTTGAAAACCGGCTGGATCCGCCCATGGGTAAGGGTGGGTATTTCAGCTGGAACACCACGATATGGGTACAATAAAACTGTTTGAAAAAGTGGTCTTTTTGTTTTATTCTACGTTTTAGTAGTGAGACTCAGAATCCAGGTAAATATTTTGTTTCTAATATGACGGTTGGCAACACTGGATTTGCTATGACGTATCTGTACCCTGGGTCTGAATAATTTATATTTTGATTTCACTATTTCTTGTTAGTGGTAACTTTGATGTAATTTACCTTTTTAGCGTTATTATAAATTGTGTTTAAAAGTATTGTGTCTTTTTTTAAATACCGTACATACAAATGTATTATTTTTACTTTCTCCACCCTATACGTAGTATATGGAGAAAGTATTGTTTTCGTAAAAATGTTCGAATTTGAATTTTCAGTTGAATTATCTGTTTTGGTGCTCCCAGAACCCCAAAAAATTGTTTAGTGCAATTATCTGTGTTGGTGCTGCCCGAACCCAAAAATATTTTTAGTGGAATTTTTTGTTTTGGTGCTCCCTGAACCCAAAAAAGTGTTTTCAGAGTGGTGTCTGTCTGTCAGTCTGTATGTATACACGACCAGAGAGGACACTATTGGTCAGATTTTCATGAAATTTGGTATGTAGGTACTAAACCCTAATATCTCCAGGCGTTTTTTCAATTTTTGGAATTTTTAATTTTCAAGGGTAATTTACCCCTAAAAACCCATAAAAAACGACAAAAATGCAAATTTCTCAAAAACGGCTCAAACGATTTTGATCAAATTTTCAGTATTTATAGTGCTTAAGATGCCAAACAAAATAACACCACCCGCTTTTATCAAAACTTCGGCGTTTTATAACTATGGGGAAATGTTTAAAAATAAACAAGTTTGTGTTGTCAATCTAGCATCGCGGCAGCGGCCGCACGGGGTAGCACCACGGTAGCGAACACGGCCAGTAATTCATAGGTCGCGCGATCGAATCCCGCCTGGGAAAATAATTTTTTTATACGATTGACGTAGGTAGAATATTATTTTTTTGTTTTGTTCTAAAAAGTAGTAAATAAAATGATTAAAAACAATATTATTTTGACTACAGTAAGTTGGGAGAAAGTTTGTGTCAGTTAACTGATACCGTTTATTAATGTTAATCTTGTATTAGTTAATGAATAATTATAATAAAATGTGTTTTTGTTGTAATTGTTTTTATTTGTTGGTGTTGATTATTTATAATAATAAACCCAACGTCACCAATGACGTAATGAAAATGCCATTGTCACAATTAGTACTTTATGATATAGAACAAGTTATGTTAAATACTTTATTCTCAGAACAAAGGCATAATGTGACCTAATAAGAAACAAACAAACTTGTTTATTGTTCACAAAATATTTACCATAGTACAAAACGGAAAACTTTCTTCAAACTGCTTTATATGACCAGTTCCAATTCATCATGACGTCATAAATGGTATAAGTTTTAAGATTCCAACACTATGGCTCCCGACTCCATGCCAAATTAGTTCAGTATTCCTACCGTAAAGCACCCGTGGAAGAACATAAAGGAATGTATGTTAAATTTGAAATTGACTTATCTCGGACACTATTTGAGGTAGGCCAACAGCTTAGATTAAAACATTTATTTAACTGCACTACGTTGAATAGGCCCTATAAAATAACCATAAGCTACCCAGGAGAGTTATGAAAAACCATGGTAAATGTAAAATAATAATAATAATAATTTTATTTCCAGATCTTGCGTTACAATTCTCCTTACATTCTTGGAAATTATACCATTTACCGCAACCAGTCTTAGGTAATTGTTTGTAATAAAAAACAAAAAAGAAAACCAAACAAAATCAAAACAAAAACGTATAAATATTCAAAATAAATTAGTCAGTTCTCCAGTATCAACCAATTACTCCGGTGCCACTGCAGCTTTCATGTAGGAGTTTTATGCTTAACATATATTACATAGGGGTTTAAATTAAACAACAAAACCTAAAAATGTATTTACTTTTACTCGGGGAAAACCACCACTCGTTAATGTACTGTAGCCAGTTACTAAGAAATTAAATATCAAGTAATCCATCGACCTTCGTAAAAAGTAAAGCAACCATATTGTTCGCAGTTAAAACAGTTTAAAGTTGAAGGTTTTCAAGAGATTTAACGTTAAGTATTTTAAATAGCCTCCATTTTGAAAGCAAATTAATATTTTCATTGCATATCCTCAATGGTTCTTCATTTATTCTTTTCACCGCCGCCATTTTGGACAAATTGTTCGTTTTTTACTTAGTACAGGTTAAGTTAGTTTGCAATAATTTTAAAAATCAATAAAACGCTGACAAATTACTCACAAACTACCGAAATAATTTCCAATGAGTGGCTTTTGGTTTGTTATTATAAAAAAAAGAAAAAGAAAAAAATAGTAGTATATATTGAAAATGGAATAGTTTTATTATAGTTTGCTAGTCCAAATAAGGGTGTGCAATACAACTCGAGTAAAAGCACCGAATCCAGTGAGCGGAGCCTACTTGAGAAGGCTGGCCTATGATATTACATTAGAACAACGCTTGTGTAGGCCTACACTTTCGTTTTTACTAATACCGGTCTTGTTTTCAGTTACCGCCTCGGCGTACAACATTCAAATTTGCATAAAGCTCCAATGTATAGTTTAGGTAATAAAATTCGCGCCAATGTTTTACTGATATCAAGTGACTCGATTGAAAATCATGTTTTCGTCTTTTTTATAAGCAAATATTTTTAATAAAAATTTATAATTTACCAATTTTTGTCACCTACGAATTATAATTTAGATGTTCATGGACGGTTTCCTGCAAATTACAAAAGATTTTCTTCAAAATTCGATGGAAGGTAAGTTATATTAAAATTTCTCCTGGCATTGCACTCTCTTCTATATATATAAAAACCAAAACCCACTGACTCACTGACTCACTCATCACGATTTCTCAAAAACTACCGAACGGTTTGGAATGAAATTTGGTATGTAGCTTCCTCTAGGGCCATAGGTTCTCAATAAGAAAGGGTTTGAAAAAATTCGAAATTTTAGGGGGGTTTGGGGGGATCAAAGTTATTAAAAAATGACTTCTTCAGAACTACCGAATAGATTTGAATGAAATTTGATATGTAGCTTCCGTTAGGGCCATAGGTGCTCACTAAGAAAGGGTTTGAAAAAATTCGAAAT